>STHB01028273.1:0-10946 GCA_018908115.1 Anopheles rivulorum
TGAAACGATGCATCTGGCCGAGTAAATACACGGTACGGCCCCTTTGTAACTCCCTTTTCGATGGAACTTCTAGCCAACTCGACACCCTTGGCGTGTGGGTGTGTGTGTGTGTGTGTGTGTGTGTATACTTGATGTCAGTAAGGGTCACAGTTAAGCTTTACGGCAACATGGGGTGATAAATAGCGCACTGAATAAGCTTGACGAACGAAACAACACTATGGGAGAAATGGACCCATTTTTATGGCAGCTCATTATTGTTTGTTAGCAAATGTACGATATCTACTGTTTCTAACATCACTCTATTCCTTTGTTGACTTAATCGATATTCCCTTTACAATCAAATATCGCTCCAACCGCAGCCAATCAACATCCATTAGGGTAATATTTAAACAAAGTTCGCACCACGGTCCAGAGGCAAGCATCCATAAATGTATTGATTGCTTAATTACACGCACCGTATACACCCAAAATGCCCTAAAATCGTGATATGAAACATTTGCGAAAAAAAACGCAATCACGCCTTTCACTTTATTAGGACAGATTTGTAAAATAAGACGGAATCGAATTAATAGACACAAATTGAACAGATTGTATCATCATCGCTGGCCCGACGATCCCGGCTGATCGGACGAGTGCCTGTGCGACGGAGCACTGTGAGCGCTAATGAAATTAATCAAACCAATTAATTGAAAACACTAATAAGAATGTTTTTGACCATCGTTCGGTGCTTGGTTTGGTTTGGCACTTTGTTCTGGGCCGGCATGCGCGACTTGCCGAACAGGGCCTGCACGAACGTTCGATGGCGTATTATAGGGCAGAAATGGACCACCTCGGGAACCTATTGACGGGAACCTAATTTTCCCTGTAGCGTAGTGATGTCTCGCTGGTAATATCCAAACGAGGGTTTAGATGCCGACGCTGCACATGATGCAACGCTGTTTAACGCATCGGAAGCGATAGCCTAGCGTACCTTTGCCAATGTAACTACCGTGTCACCCATACCCGGGTTGTATTAATTGCCATTCGAAGGGATAAAAGAGAAAAAACCCCGCCCGGCACACTATTTATAGCCCGTTCCTGTATCGAATAAGGTCAATCGTGTGATGCTTTGCTAAGCGCCATGTTTACGCACTACGGGAACGCTCGGTCGAGGCTGGTTTTGGAACCACGCCATTAAATGCGTTTCCAGTAACATGCAATTATCTGTCGAAAGCTTTAATTACTGCCGTTCGAAATGATCGTAAAGCCGGCCGTTCGTTTGAAGCGGGCCAAGATAAATGGTTTGGAAAAATGAGAACAACACACGGACACGGACACAGTGTGCAATTGTTTGCTAAAACATGTGTATCAGCGCTAAACTTGGTGATAAATTTACTTTATAAATAAAGGTGCAACAGTTTGCAGGTGAATGGTTGCAGGTGTTGCGCTGCACATCGTTTGCATGTGGCGCAGATAATGCATTCAATTACAAAATAAGTTTTTAAAGTGAAAAAGTGATGGTGACCATACATAAATTCCATTTTGAAAATAAAGTCTCATTTCATCGTTTTTATACGTGAAGGGGCTTCAATTTTATCTTACACTTTTTCTTAAGTACATTAGCTCAAAGATTGTCTCCTCTGTTGGGAATTACCAATCCAGCTTCAATCCAATCGTTGGATTGTAAAACAAAGATAAACGACATACCAGCCCTTCAACATGATACGTTGCATGGAACCAAAAACGGTCGCACAAGACACACCGCCAGCATCACTGCACGCAGCAGCAGCACTGTATGGTACCATTCGTCCCCTTTAGCCACACGCGGCCGGAACGGCCTGAGTACCGCGCGGTTTATTCCCAATGAATCCAGTACCACTTTCCCATGCTGGTCCCGGTCATTGAGTCAGCAAATAATTTATGTGCCCTACCCTACTCTGCTGCGCCCATATTCACACACATTCACTGCGCTTTTGCACAGAGACCGTTCGCGCGAGAATTTCCGGCAAGGAGGACGCAGCATGTCGGATTCTTCTGCATTAAGGTGCTTGTTCTGTTCCCTTGGTATTCGGTATATCATTCGTACCAGCACTGCTTTAACGAATCCATCCCCATACGATGTTTGCTTCTAAAATCGTGCTTAAATCAAGCCCGGTAGCTTAGCGTGTAGCAGGACATAAAGCAAACGAGCAGGTCTTCTGGCTGCATGCACAACCTGTTTGAAATATTAGCTAAATAGGTTTTCAAGCAGCGTATTGCAACATGGTTGCAAAGTAGCGCAACTTCGCTTAAGCAACCATAATCGAGCCATTTTGACTTCGGAAGAATAATCATTCAGTGTCGATGGTACGATTTACCATCCATACAGCATTACCGGCTTAACACACTCAAACACACAGAGAAAAGGAGAGAAGGGCCACGACCACCATCCACCAGTACGCACCGTCCTGCTGACAAATCCCCCCCTTATTTCGGTGCGTTTCCTTGGGCGAAAGATCGTTCCGAAGCGATAAAACACTTCTTCACCGTGAGTACCATCATTCTCATTCCGGCAGAACCACCACATCGGACCGTCGGTTCGATCAGATAACATTAGTTACACCGGAGGGTGCAGTGTCTCATTTAGGCTGCCGGTCTCACCCGTCGATGACCCGACCAGTCCGTCGTCGACGACGTGCGGCAATGGGACGTCCAAGGTGGCATTATAAATGGTGTGAACCTTCAATAAATGATTAGCAAATTAACTGATTACCCACCCAGCGAAAGGCATCCTGGCCCAGGCACACGTGTGAGCTCACCTAAAAGGGCATGCACGGTGTACTGACAAAGGCTAACTCATCAGATATATGTGTGTGTGTTTTGTTTTTTGTATGTACCACATGACCCTTTCGTGTGGTTGGGTTCTTTTTCAACGGGTTCGCAACATGTTGATTCAGGGCACAATCAGTACATGACACACACGCCAACAAAAAATACATCGACCTTGCGTGACACATAAATGAGAGGTTACGGGTAGAACGAAATCCATGCTTCATCTAATCGCGTATTCTAAATCAAGGAGATCAAGGTGTTGTACTAGTGACACGGACGTTGCTTCTTTCATGAAGTGCAAAGTGCCAACATGTGCCCACATGAACAGGATGTGACTATTGAAAAAAGAATTTAATTATTCTTTGTTTAATTCATTCAAGTCTCTCCTTTCAAACACAAGCTTGCAAAAAGGACAAATTTGTTATTTTTAAATGAGAAACTGTTCAATTTAAAATTATTCGATTGAAATTAACTTTATGATACAAAAATGCTCATTCTATAACATAAGTAAACAAATTCGAATAAAATATAATGTAAATTAATTTACATTTTCATTTAACTTTATCCTGAAATTACTTACCACTGGAACAAGTTACTGCAAAACATAACATAATTTCGCATATAATGAAAAAAACCTTCTTGTTTAATAATTGATATTTGTTTTGGCCGAAAGTTCCTAGGTAATTTTCCAATACATCAAAATCTATTTCACTGAAATCTTCTATTCTGGATCAATTAAATTTAAAGTCAATCTAAATTCGAATTAAAAAAATGTTGATTAACTTTACGCTAACCTTATTAATGATTTCAAATCTCTAATATTAAAATTCACAAATCTTTATAAACATAAAACTCTCACAAAAGATGCAAATTTCTGAATTTTTTTTTTAAACAACACATATTTTCGTAAAGCTTTAGGCACGGTTTTGCAAATCTTTGTTTTCAAAAATGCGCATTGACACGTTACAAAATATGCAATGATGTTTGTTATGTTGAACTAATGTTTTGTCACATACAAGTATTTAAATATAAACTTAGAGGAAAAAAATAGATTTTCCCTAGAACAAATTAATGTTCGATTAAGTTATTTTTTTCCATGTTTTGCATTTTCACAAAAAAAGATCATTTATTCAAAATGTGTTTGAACCTTTTGTTTTACCAACAATAAATTGTATGCAATAAATTTAAAGCACTGCACCGTTGTGGGATTTTCGATTGACAAAAGGGTAACGTTGAGTTTTTCAAATTACAAAAATGGCCACCCAAACCCACCCACCATGCTGTGCTGGAAGCATTTCATTATCTGCACACATGCACACGGCAATCGTGCAAAGCGTGCTAACAAAAGAGTACCGCATCCGCACAGGTAAGCGCCGGCACTGTTGGCTGCTTCACGGTAAATCTTCCGAAACTATTAATTATATTTTAATGATACCACACATCCCGGGCGCGTGGGTACGTTCCGGTAAAGATAAAGGGATAACTGAAGGTCGTTAACCACCGCAGGAACCGCTACATGCCGGAAACCTCCACCTCCCCCTCCACCCCGCCCCATTTTACAGCCCTCTACAAAACCCACCCGAATGACCACGCATTCCAACGCGCATACACGTGCACGCGCACATGCTGGTTGGGATCTGTGATCTGTGCGCGTGTTTTAGATTAAATTTAAATCAAGCGATTAACGCACATACACGCGGCGTACACTCCTTCAATTTCCACAAGGAAAACATTCTCCCGGGGCGAAATTCCGTACCCTGCACCGAACGATCAAAGGGATGAGGAGGCATGGGTGAGAACGCTTTCGGGGGTGGGTGGGAGTATATTTCCGCGAGCGAAATTCCGTTTCTGTTTGGTGTGGCCACCGCCTTCACCGTGAGCAAACTCGTCCAGCGGTAATTTAATTGATGGCACATGAATGAATCATGGTGAGTATAATTTCATCACTCGTAGTCTTGGCACACGCGATGTCTGCTGCCACCACCACTACCAGCTGTGTGTGTGTGTGTGTACCTCTGTGTGAGTGTGTGTGTAGCACAACCGTTGCTATCCATATCCGGATCCAGACGGAGGGAAAACAAAACACCAACGGATGGTCGACACCGAGTGGTGTCGGTGAGAAGACCGAACGACCAAAGAACCATCATTGTAGCGGAAGTAGTTTGGGCGAGCAAACACCGACACACTCATTAAACTGACATATGTGAAACCCAAAGCCAAATGACTTCGGTGCGGGACGGCACGGGCCCAAAACCCATTCACTTCTGGTCCGGACATCAATCTAAAATTCACCACCAAATCAACGATGCCGGGGCGCACATTGTGCCCGAGTGCTCATCCGCAACCCATGCCGGGATTACACACAAACACACACACTCACTCCAAAAGCATAACTTCCACAACAAGCCATTCTAAACTGTAATGAACGAAATATTACACTCGTGCTGTGATGTGCTTCGGCGCACTTCGGCAGGAGAAGTTTGCCAAGAAAGACTCAAGACCCAGCCGGTTCTTTGCGAATGATTTGCGAAACCATGAACAAAAACCAATTGATGGCACACTGGCCGGAAATATAAACTTCTACCGCACAAGTAATTCACCAATCCGACATACATCCGGACCCGAGGACACACACATTTTTTTTTTTTTTTTGCTTCTACTTCCTTCCTTCCACCTACCGCTCCTGTGTCCTCACTGTCCTCCTCACCAACCCTCCTTTTTCTTACCCCTTGATCAGTTGCCAAAGTTACGCGTTTCCAAGATATGTTCGTTAAACTTACGACAAAAGATCAACAAAGGCGTCGAGTTTTTCTACGTAAACAATTCGAAACTTTTGCACCATGTGCCTTCCCTTACCCAAGACCGTAAGTTGTTTGACGAATCCTTTTACCATATACCTTTTTCCTGTTTTCCAATTGTTTCCTTACTATTATTATAATTTTTCTTTTTGGGTATGCCTCCACATGCTGCCTCCAGCAAAGTATAAGTTTCCTTTCACTTAAAACAAAACGAAACCGGAAAAATCTCGTCATTCAAAAGTTTTGAAGATCGCCGCTGTACCATGCGTTTGCTGCTATCGTTAAAATGTGAAAGGTGTCGAACACTGGTGGTGAATTCGGGGAAGTTTGTGCACATGTGAAAATATCTGATTACAGAGGAAAATGTTGCGCGTCAAACTAGCGTATAGACATAGGTAATGGATGATTTCACGAGCAGATAAGCTAGGAAAAGCTGCTTGCATTGTAAGTATGCTGACAGTTTTGAGTTTTGAAACATAAAACGATCGATTGCACAGAAGCTTCAACATTATGCTTGTTCAATGTTGACAGGAACATATAAAGCGAACGGTAGAGATTCATTGTATATACCATGTTAAGGAAGATTTAGTTAGATATATGGCTTGGTAATAAATCGGTCAATTTCCCGGAAAGATATTTCATTGTTTCCATTTTGGTGCGATTTTACAAACTTTTACACGTTTTATCTTCTCGTATTTCACTCAAATATGTATAATCAGGCGTACATTATTCTCGCTAATGAAATTTAACTTTTCATTCATTCTTTTATTTAATTTATTCAATAAAGAAGTCTGTGATCCATGAGTTATATAATGTTGAACTAATATTGTTCATACGCGTTTTGACTATTGTTAGACGTAATTCATTTTTTAAGAAAGGCCCATTTTGTTTTTATCTTCAGTGAAAAACAATTTGAACTCTTTTTTCTTCATGTTAAATACGAAATAATCCAAGTACTGAAAGCCTTTGATTCCATTAAACCACTTTAGGTGCAGTTTTCAACAATTTGAACAACAATTATAGTTTATAATACGAAGATATTGTTAAAATCAAGAAGGAACAGTGAAAATTAGCAATGTTTCGCTTTTTTATTTTTATGGCAGTAGCGACTCTACTATTTTGTGTAAAATGTTTGAATTGTTGAAGAATCAGAAACATTTTGCGACACTTTTTTTATCTCTAGACGTGAATCATAAGACTTTTAAGATTTTCAATTCTCCTGAGATTCATAAACCTTCATCAGCCGTAGTAGTGTAATGTAAACATTACTCTAGTTACATTTTTAAACTGTTATTACAAGTTTTGTAATATTTTTAAGACGTTAATAAATACAAGATCTTTTGATAATAAGAATTTGTGTTATGGAATCTTTCGAGTGAGATTGTATGGCAAAAAGCCAAAAATATTATAATGATGATTAATCTCATCTCATTTATTAAACCTCAAATTTCTCATAAGAAGTGGTAACTATTTTAAAGCGCTTATGTCTGAAAGCTGCTTTTAACATATTTTAAAGCATTTTTTTACATTTCAACGTTTTTTACAAAATCGTTTTAATCGTCAAGGATTATGCTTCAAAGACTAAACTCCCTAAACATTCTTGAGAATTCATATCATAGCTTCACAAAACTATTCGATATCTGTTCAACATTTTTTAACCCGTCTCAACTATTTGGCTTCCTGCAAAAGGCCATCATTCAACCCTGTATCGGATAATTATACAATGTATAGAATGGGATTTATATTCAAATCCGAATGCACATCACAATACCTGGAATCAAAACCCTGTACGGCTTCACGTCCAAATCCTACCAAATTCGTCTACCAGAACGCGTCGTGATTACAATATTGCAAGTTCAAATGTCCATCCAGCCAATGTCAATCATGGTCCACCGATGGCCAGGACACTGCAACCATATGCACCACCAGTCCATTCATGCATGCGTGGAATTTAAAACTGGAGCGAAATAGAAGCAACAAAAGCCCGAAAAAGTCCCCCTTTTTTCCCCGCCCATTCTAATCGCATATCGCACACCGTGCACCACACAAAAATCGACCACAATAAACATGACAAATTCATCAGCAAGGAAGCGACTACCCAGGTTCCAGGTGGTTTCCGAAACGAGCTTCAAAACCCTCCATTAACGGCAGCAGCAACAACAAACCTCCCCAAATAAAAAAAAGCCAGTTCCTGAAAAAGAAAAAGAGCCCCCGAAATACGCAAAGCATGCGATGTGTTCTGTGTTCTCCTGATGCCGGTGCAAAACCTGTCACGCTCTACAAACTGCACGAAGCCAGCATTTCACTGCCACCAGTTTTGGCAGTTTTATTTCGCCCAGTTCGGTTCCACCAGGGCAATCCGGCATGAAAAAGCGCAGCATGAAAAGCAGTGAGGATGGCAACCAACAACGAAACAAAAAAAAAAACAAACACGTATATATCTATACGCCGGCCAGCTTTCCCGAACACAGCTTCCGCTTCCGCTTCCAGCATTCGTAGGTGGAAAGCTTTAACAAACATTCCACGGTCGGTTGGCCAGGAGGCGATGGTTGAACGGTTTTCGATGCCACCAGATGGCTAACACCCTTTGCGCGTGGACTTCGTCGCAACAGGGAAATTGGGAAGTGGCCTACCATCGGTGGGGGACAGCGCAAGGCGAAGCTGGCCAAAAATGGCAATGAGAGTTGTGAAAATTTACTCAACAAACAAGTTTTTGCAGCGGGCGCACCCTCGCCCTCGAGAATCAACCGATCCGTTGCTGCCATACGCCCGGCTTTCCCAAACCGATGGTTTCGCCCTTGACGCTTTCTGTCCGATTTATAACAGCCTTGCTGCTGCTGTTGCTGCTTCTTGTTCCTGGTTCATCCCGCACATCGCCAATGCTGATTGCAAGGTACACAAGGTCTCTTTCTCTCTCTCTCTCTCTCTCTCTCTCTCTCTCTCTCTCTCTCTCTCCTTCTCTCTTTCTCTCTCTCTCTCTCACTCGCTTCTAACACACATCCTAGCATCAGTAGAATGAAGTCACTATAAAAAGGATACAGTGTGAGAGGGGTTTTTTGTCAACAAGCAACAAAAAACACCCTTTACACTGTTTACGTCACTCTTCATTTTGTTTGACTACCGCATCTACTTTCACTTCCGGTGGGACTTGAATGCGATACCATATCCCCACCAACCACAGCCAGCTAGTAGTACATTGGCGAACGATTGCTTTAGTAGTTAACCGGGGCGGGCTGAATGGGGGACCACGGGACCGGATGCTCAGGTGAAAGCACCTCTTAAACTCACCTTTTAGCACTATTAAATTTCTATCTTTACATTCACCGGCAGGCAGGGATCTGGGATGGGAACTGACAACCGCCTGCCAGCAGCCCAGCTTTGTACACATTTTATGGTGGCTTAGTAGGCTCTTTAATGCCAACCTAGCGAGCACTGCAAATGAAGATGCCAATGATGCTGATGACGACACTGTACCACTCTGCAAATGGTGACCAGCCGAGAATGTTGGTGCCGAGCGAATCATCACCATCAGCGATGATGATGATGATGTTAACGCTGATGAGATAATAATGCAAAACACAAAAGGGTGCCGGTTTTGGCTAAAACCCCGCCAGCTCTGAAATTCGATTGAGGTCGAATTATCGGTGAAATCCAATCCACTCCCAGCACGATGGCCGATGTGTCTTTGTGCATCTCATTCAAACCATTCACACTACCATACTCGGCAAACCGTGGTGTATACACACACACACAGAGAGCTTGGCATTTCACGCACAAATACACAGCAACGGCAAGGAAGTAATCATATGCCACATTCGCAAATTACAAGTTCCATCAAGCAGATGGAAATAAGGAAGCCACGGCGCTGCGTTGCCTTTGGGAAAACCACGGAACGCACGTACGCGATACAAATGTGATGCACTCATCGGCTGAAGAAGGGCGCTGTGTTTAATGTGCATTCGAGGTAAATGAAACAAAACCAACCCTGGAGCTTGAGAGCACCGTCGACAGACACCGTCGAGTTGAAGGCAAATATGGAATCCGATTTACAAGTGATTTCACGAAGCTCTTCATCAGCGTGCTGTGATGGAAAAGTTTTGTGTAATGCCAACGATAACGATACGCAAGACGCAAACGTTCACACATCACAGAAGATTGTCTTTCGGAATCGTAAAGATTGGAAATTAAAACATTTTACATGTGCAAGGTTCGAAAGCAGAAGTTGAAAGATTATATTAAGTAGCTTAGTCGAGCTGCTTTTGGTTTGGAAAAGACAGCCGCTCAATGGAGTGAGATTTTTAAGATAATTAGTAACTTAACCATGTTGTTAGACTTAAGCTCAAACTTAAAAGTTGTGTTATTCAATAAACAAGCTCCAACAAGAAAACGAGCTCATGTACAGTTAAACGAAAGAAAAAGTATGTATCTTGCGTATTATACACCAACAAACGATTGGTAATTGAAAATAAAGCGATTATATGTATTGATATGTAAATGTTTGTCTCTTTATGACAATTGAATGTAAATACTTTTTTAATTTATAATAAATATAGCACATATTTGGATGAATAAAAGTGAACGAATAAAACTTGGAGAAGTATGTGACGCAAACATTTTTGGAACATAACATTTCTGAAGTTACAAAATATTTCTAACATCATAAAATGGTTTCAACCTTGTGAAACCTTTTTATCAGTTCAATATCAAACTTTTTGTACTTAATTAATCATCATAAAAGGCCCGGGGCGGCCCGGTGGTGTGTTTGACAACGGCGTTAGTCCCTAACACGACCGGACCGGGTTCAAATCCCATTCGGACCGTCCCCCTGTAGCATGGTCTGACTAGCCTGCTTCGTGGTAAAATTAGTCTAATACGGCCAGGCCGTTCTAACATAAATAAAAAAAAAATAATAATCACCATAAAAGTTATTTGACTCAAAGAAATTGTACTTTATATTTCAAAACCGGTTTAAGATGTTTTTCATTTATCAATGGATTTGCTGCAATCGTTACTGTAAAAATAATTATATCCATAATTTTTCAATTCGCAAATTTTATGTCATATCCATGTCAAACATAGGTCGATTCTTCAACACTTAAAGTAAAGCTGCTTTATGTAAGAAATTGAAATAATTGGAAAATAACACCTGTTATATTATCTTATTATTTTATTCCTCTCCCCTACATGAATAATAAATTATTATCACATCGTACAACGGCAAAGACTAGATGGTCTCCCACAGCGTTGGTAACTGTTCAAAAATTAACCCACTAACACGAAACGTCCACCAAAATCGAAAAACGAAACAACAATGCACAATCGAAGAAAAACCCCCTATCATCTTGAACAGCCTGGAGC
>STHB01028299.1:0-10942 GCA_018908115.1 Anopheles rivulorum
CCATTGCGTTCCGGTTTAGTTTATTTTAACAGATAGACAAATAGTGCCGTAATTGAAAGGAAACAAAGCAAACCCGGAAAGGAAGCGTGAGCACTCGCTCGCGCTTGCGACACGCATTTAATAACGAGGTTTGGCGAAAGCAAAACGGAACCGATTCCACGCAACAAAATGCAAACAGTGGGCCACAGCTGGGCTTCCCTTTTTTTTCACCCCTTTGTGTTGGCGATTCAACAAGGGCAAATAGTAAATTTGCAAAATTCGACACAAACACGGGTGTATCAAATATTGAAACAAAGTAGCAAAAGCACATGGGAAAAAGAAACGAAAAAACACAAATCCAAAAAAAGGAAAAGGACATAGAGAAACATCAAAACTAAATTACGACCCAACCCGTGCCAGTTGCTTGCAAACAAACGCTTTACATTAAATATTCAACGTTTCATCTAACAGCGTACACGCGAGCGAGTGTAATGAATCGTTTCGACGTGAAACTACAGAACTGTAATAGTTGTGCACCAAAAAGATATAAAAATAAACAAAAAGGAAAAATCGCTTATTCATGTTCGTGCATCACTCGACTGGCGACTAAAGCAAAATCGAACGAGTAAATACGGCACGTTTTTCGGTGCTCAATTTAGTTTCATCAAAAAGCGCCCTTAAAAAAAATACAAATGCAACAAATTAACCCCATTCGCCTAACCCGGCAGTCAACAAGTGACTTTCGCGTCGATTCCGCACCGACCGACCGTAAAACGTCGTTTGACGCGGGTTGCGCCCTTGTTAAGTGTGCAGAAACAAACAAACAAACGAACGTCATCATCATTTCAATCGTTGCAATTCGCGATTAGCAAACGCGATACGGCCATCTCGTCACTGCCCGGTACCGGTATCGGTTCACTCCCAAATCACAAACCTTTTCCACGTCAACACTATTGCTGACCGTCTCTGTATCTCGCTCGTTTTTTTGTGCTGTATGCCTAGCCACTTAGCAAATCGGTACCTCCGTTTTACCGGACCAATCAGCCGATTTCAACAACAAGGATTTCATTTCCGACCGACCGAAACGTCCGACAAGCGGCATGGATTATGGAGATCCAATTAAAAATTATCCTTCCTTTCTCTCCTTTGATGGGATTTGATGTCGAACGTGCCGGTTCCACCCGCCGGAGAGTGCGCAGGGAAAATCTAAATCCTACCAACGAACACGACGGCACGGTAATCGGAATCCAGATCGGACGCTTCATCTAAATCTTGCTCGTTCGCGCATTCGCCGACCTTGCCTCTGGATCATCTGCAAAATACCTGGCACAAGCCGATAAACCCCGAGCGAAACAAGGCGATGCATATTGCTCCGCTGTCGGTCGAAAGAACTGAAAGATGTACCGCCGGAAGCGGCAATTCTCATTGGTTGAGCGAGGGCGCGCGAACCATCATCATCCTCAGCTTGGCACACAACTGCTGTTTCGGTGGGATGGCTGCGAGCTATCGGTTTTGTTGTTTGCACCTGGTACCCAGGCTTGGTTTACTGCCAAACACAGTCACAAGACAAAGTTTCGCCCCGACCGACCGGCCACCCGAACCACGAGAACACCCCCCGGGACGTGGTGCCTTGAGGTCAAATGAATTTCATCGCTTTCACTGAGCGGTGTCGTCTTTCTCCAGGTGCTTTTTCTGTGTGTGTGTGTGTGCCACCACGACCTCCTCGAGTGACCCACGGTAGACAGCAACGGTAAACCGGTGAGCGAGTGTCTGCGACACCGTTCGTTGGTAACCCGTGTAAGGATATTAATGATGAAATTTAAGCCGTTGTTTGGCAAAGACAACATGGAAAAGTTCAACACCAATGTTTGAGAGGGGAGGGAAAGGTGAGTGGCGAATGGCACATCGAAACATGAACCCCCCAACCCCCCTCCCTTCGGCCAAACTGCATCGTGAAGTTTCTCGTTTACCACGGCTTGACAATATCCGCCTGTCCGTCCGCAAACGAGTGAGTGGCGCACCCTTGGCGTGCACCGGCATGCAGCAGCTGTTGAAAGTCACTTAATTGAATTGAGTTATGTAGTGTGGCCGAAGAACCTTTGCCCCCGCCCAGCTGGCCGCCAGCCACTATCAAGCGATAATCCTTCGGTGTTGGGTGAACTTTCAACCTTTTTTCCTACGTAAGGACCCACACCCGTAACAACCACTTGATCCGGTAGGAGTCCCGATCGCAAACCCAACCTCCGGCCAGCGCCATTCGTGCGCCAGGTGCAGCGGTTAGCCACCGGTGCTAGACGGGAGAGATTAATTTCTCAACCGAGTGATACTATGCCTGGTCCCATTTCGTGGTAAGGTTCTGCCTGTTCATTATGATGTGCTGTGATCTCTTGGACCGTCTTGGACAATTTGGACTACTGGGGTGAGTTCCGCACGGATCATTTATAATATCGCTCAGTACACACAGTCCAAATGCTCCAATACATGTCTCCGACCCGTCCCGGAGGGCGTCTTTACGGAGAGCTTAAAATACACACCATGAGATATTAAAACTGAGGAGACATTCACGGCAGGATCTAGGTCGTCTAAGGTTTTTCCCTCAGAAAAGACTTGAGTCGTCTACACACGGATGCTGACCTGAAGCTATTGAAGCATCTTTAAACCCAAAACCCAACTGAAATAGCCCGTCGAATGACTTCTCTGTGTGTGTGGAGTTTGGCGTTAAAGTGTGGAACATTTACTCCGACATGTGTTCAGCATTTGATGCAGGCATCTGATAATGCCATCGGTACAACTTTACCCAAAATTACTCGCTCGCTCGCTCGTGTGGGTATTTCTTCCTCCCCGTCAAGAAAAAGCTAAACGACCTGGCCAAAACATTCAGGTTTCGGGAAGCAAACTTTGCCCAATCGGTTCCTACCTTTTGGTGAGCTTTTGTGAGTGACTTTGCTTTAGAAGCTGTGTGATATCTTACCAAAACTGGACCTCTATCCCTCTGATAAAAGGAAGAAAGAAAGGCAAGCTTTTGGCTATGCGAGGACACACTCCACACACGGCAAACTCTTATACTGTCGCAACATACAGCGTACTTGGTCGTTTTGTGCACGGTCAACACGACAACATCCGGACAAGGAGCATATCTTCTTTCGAAGCATATCTCTGACCGTCGTTCCTTTCACGGGAAGGAAACATTACCGGAGCTAGTTATTTAATTTCGTTTTCTTGTTTTGTTTCCATCCACTCAGGTCCACATAATAAATGCACCCTATAAATGAGCTTAGTTTTCCACTCGAACGCAAAGGGGAACCTTATGAAACGGGGGAAAGTTATGCTCACTCGGATAAAGTTTTTGTATTTGAAAACTTAAATTATCTCAATCTCTATATGTGTCGGAAGAAGCAGTGTCTTTAATATTTCTTGCTCATACTAATAGCACTTGAGCACGCTGCATGTCGGGTTTGTCCTTTTTGCAATTGGTTTTGATTATCTTTCCATCGAAAGACATATGGCGTGCTGCAGAGTTCGAAGCAAAACTTCGTCCAAGCAGAACCACTCTCTGTGTGGCAAGCATATGTGTAGCTGCAACCAACACCACTGGTGGGTATTTTAATTGAACTCGATGTAATTGCTCAACGAGTAACGTAGCACAGTGTTACACACTTTGTGCTGAAACAATCAATTCCGGACCCACAAAAAGCGTTCCACACGTGCGAGTGCGCGCTCACGCCTAATGAAACATTCAAACGGTGTTGTGTTTGGAAGCCGTCCGTGGCAATATTGCAGCTGCCTGTCCGGATTGCTTCTACCTTCCGATGTGGCAGTCGATCAACATTTTGGCGAACAAAGTGTGCTACGTCCATCATTGATGCGACATCGCATATACGACACAAGTTCGGCAGAGGAGCGCATCGAACATCACAAAGAAGGTGGACCACATGCAGCCCCAAAGCATATATTTTACATTCCACATTTGTTCCAGGGGGCTAGATTGAAGGGGGTTGAAAGGTATAAGGGGAGTTAGGGGGTGATGTTTCAAAAACCAGACACATTCAAGCGAACACACACACTCGTGAGCACACGGGACCTAATCATAATATCGCGAAGGCACTTAGTTTAATAACGCCAATATAAATGCAAGGCAACGGCAACGGAACAACCAAGTGCCGGGTGTACGCTCCCACTCCCCACTTCTTCCTCCCTTCTCCCCTTTCCTCCCCCTTCCTTCTCCAAACGAAATGTGGGGAAGGGACACACGATCACCATTTGGAGGAAGCGACTTGAATTTCGCAAAACCGGATCACACGGGATGGCAGAAGTGGCAGGCAAATGTTAGCCCTACCATTCCCGTCCATTCCGAAGGGCACCAAAAGGGCACCAGGGGCTGTTTTTCCGTGATGTTTCGCTGGAGTCTCGCTATCAGCCGGTTCCGCTTCCTTCTTCATTACTTCCGGTTCGTTCCGGCGTACGATGGAAGTGAAGCCAGGGCTGAAGCTGCATATTATCGCACATGTTTTGGTGTTGTGTCCCACGTGGAGGCACAAGCGATATAAGCAAATATTGCCAGAGTGCCAAACACCCGGACCACTCTCGCTCTCTCACTCTCGCTCGCGTGCAGGACCCCTTTTTTGGCATGATTTCTGGTTTGGTTTCGTTGGCGCTGGCGTATGCCATCCACCACTACAGGAAATACACCATCTCTCCCATCCCATTCCATCGACATTGACCACGTTGCAAATGTCGTCTTTAACGAGCGTGTATATTTTATGGAATCGTTCCCATTCCAGACGAGTTCCGAAGGGAACTGCTACTGCCGCTGTTATGGCTGTATGCTAGAAAGCAAACTGGGAATGAATATGTACGGCTCTCCCTCTGCCCTGTGTGTGTGTGTGTGTGTGTGTGTGTGTGAGATTCGTGCATCATCATAACATATTTCCAATAAAGCATAAAAACCACTTAGCCTCGGCGATACATAAAGAGCGACAGGGCTCTTACCGACGTACGGACGACCACGCGACGACGTGCTCGGAACGGAAGATGGCCATTTTTTTTGTTGTTGCTTCGTTTTGGTGCTCCCGTGGCTTCCTTCGAGAGGGGGAGAGTAATGGCATTAGCGATATTATTGGGACCGTCGATAGGCGACGAGGGTCGACGATGGTTCGACGAAGTTCGATGCTCAGAACGAAGGCGAACCGACCGGAAGGATACACGATACGGTTTCGCGGAAGGGAAACCGGATCGTATGTTG
Source organism: Anopheles rivulorum (assembly GCA_018908115.1). Lineage (NCBI taxonomy): Eukaryota > Metazoa > Arthropoda > Insecta > Diptera > Culicidae > Anopheles > Anopheles rivulorum. Next base: position 5,222 of record STHB01028299.1, read on the forward strand.
GCTGGTGGTCGCTAAATAAAGATACGGCAGTCACGCGAAGCTGCCACATTTTTCCGGCACCTTTCCGTTCGCTGGCGAGTGGGAAAAAAAGTGAATACCAACAAAAAATTCCAAATCTTCAACAGGAAGGTATGCCTTTTCCTTCCCAAGCTGGATGCGTTCTTATCGACTCCCGTCCTTTTGCACATTCTTTTCTGGGGACGAACGAAAGTAAACGAAAAGCAGAACGACCCAAAAGTCGGGATGAAACGGAGCAAGCGATGGGACATCGGCGTCATTATTTAGGTGTCATTTTGGTTTCCTTGCTGAAGAATGGCTTTACAGCGAGACCATTTGCAAAGTCGTCGCCTTCATGAAGCAGCATCGAGCAGAAAATCTGCTTCAGATGATGCGGTACGCGCTCGAATAAAAGCGTCTTCAAACGAACCCGAACTGCTTGCTTGGTTCGCGGCTGGTCACGGTTCATCGCTTGTTATGTGCTTCGTCGACGAACAAACCGAAACGCGGCCGGCTTGTTGGGAAGGTTTGCACGATTTGCTTATCCGTCTGTGCTGTGGGGTTTTCACTTCTCGCTCCACACAAAAGGCGAGCCGTCAGGCGATACAAAAATGCACAATGCACAAATAATGTTAAATCGTTATTTTTAACATTCAATAGTACTTGATGCGGATTTTGCCCTTTTGCGAAGAAAAGCCCCATTGCTAGTGGAAAGGTTATTTATTATCGAACGTGCCAGCAAGAGAAAACATAAAACGGGATAATATGACATTGATTTGAGTGTTTTCATAGTGAATCCGGATAATACCAACAAAACCGCAAACATAATCCTTTTAGCACAATTTTGAATGTTAAAGTTTTTAACAACAAATTAAATTATAAATTATTAAATATTCAGTTCTCTGCTCAATTGGATATGATGGTTGAAGATGATATATATTTCACTTGTAACGTGCCGCTTCGTCATCAGTCTCATGGTCTCATGCGTAAACATTCCGTCTCATACGCCGAATGTTGAGGTTCGAATCTCATGTCGATCACATCCACGTTTGACGACATTCTTCTCATTATCTCCGTTCTTGTCGTTTCTCCTTTGTTTCTTAGTTACCGATTACTGAGTTCAAAAGTGGGTAGTAGGCCATTTTGAAAAACAGATATTCAAAATTTAAGGAACAGTTTCCTCGACACTGTGCGTAAGTGAACTGAAGTGTTTGACGAACGGTCAAACTGTCAAACCATTCTTTCTATAATGTTTTTCAAAAGCAGTTGTCAAATCGTTCGGAATAAGCCCACCTTTGACTGGGATAATCAATGTCTCAGATGAGATGTGGTTCTGTATATTTGTGTTATTTTTAAAGTTCCCATTACTAACCTGTGCTAATTGCTAATTATACACATTTTCGCTCTAAAATCAATCAAAATAGGGACTTAAGACGGAACATTGTTTAAAAAACATAACTTTAAAAGGGCTGTTTTAATCTCGTCTGCTAACTGTTCCTTAAATTCAAGTAACCAACCGGTCCCGTATGGCATCAGTACAGAACCATTTCAAAGAATAATGAGCACTCATGCATGGGAGCACGGCTTTCGCACACCTCTTCAACTGTCAGACACTTCCTTGAAGTCCCCCGGAGGACCACTTGCATGCGCTTTCATCTCTCAACTCGTGCCCGAATGTACGGACATTCTTTGCCGGTCGCAAAATAGTCCGAAAAAGCAACCGTGCCACTGCACAGCGGCAACAACATCAGCGTTTGTTGACAGCCACCGTACACAGCTCGCGTACAGGTGATTGTAGAATCATTAAAACCCACGAACAACAACAACAACAAAATGTTGCCATCCACGGGGGGCGGACATTCTTTCCCCCCCCCCTCCCTCCCACTCGAAGTGGTGCCAATTATGATTGTTCTGGAAAAGCGGCACTGTGTAGAAGCACAAAGCTAATGGGCTTCTGTTTATGGCGCAAGCTTTAAAGACAAACATGACGCACGATGGTCGGGAAGAAGGCAGTCAGTGTGGCAGCATGCGTAAAAATGCTGTTTAAATCCAGCAAACAACTGGTCCGTTCCGTTGTGCGAAACACCTCGTATGGTGATGTTTGATTTACAAAAGCAGCAAGCAACGAATAAAGCACCACTAGAAGCAATTTTACTGCACACCACGAACGCACGAGACGAAGGGTCATTTGCTTTCGTGTTGCAAAACGGAACGTTTTAGCGACTAATTGCTAATGTGCCCTTGGTGGGTTTGGTAGCTTAAACTTCACCTTAAGATGAAGTGAAGCTGGAACAAAGCGAGAGCCCAACCAACCACCCGAACCAGATTGATAAGACTAACTTGTGGCGCTTGGCTAAACGAAATCTACCCAATACAAACGTTTTCAGCGCGCAAGGAAAGCAACACATCCACTAAACGGCACTGCACGAATGTCACGACGTTAACCCACTGCTGGGAACGAACATTGCCGAACGATGCGTGAAACTTTTAAAAACCTCCAAATAAACCGTGCGATCTTATGCATGTCACTCTCTTAACGCCTCGATACATTTAAACCGCTGCACTTCGCAACAGCAGAAGGGTGATAAAGAAGCGTGAACGAATATAAAAGTAGCAACAGCAGCTAACAAGAAAAAAAAAACACACGCTCTACTTGAAAATTGCGACTTTCAACATGCGCTTCGGTTGGTTGTGGTGTTCCGGATTTTCTTTCATGTGCTTTACCCTTTTTTTTTCTTTGTCCCCAGCATGCTTTGCTTGCCGTGGCCACTTTTTACCACCAACCATTTGCCATTGACACCTTTTCCTCCACCGTGAGAAGTCGTTGCGAAAGTCGCGCAGCAGTACTGTCGCCATCACCACACCACGACCGGCGAGTGCTTATCTCTGCGGCTCGCTTTGCATCCTCTTTTGAACCGTTGCACAACTGTGCAGGATGCAAGTGTGAAACGGATGTTGGAATAGGCGAGTGACACACTGCACAACTCGAGGTACGGTTGTGGTTGAGCTGGGGGTCTTTTTTTTCTCTGTTTTTATCGCAAGTTGATTTAAGTCCTGCATCTATGCAGGAGCATTTTCACTCTACCCACAACGTGTTTCGTATGCAGCAGAGAACCAAACACAGCCGTAGTACCGTGTTAGGAAAGAGAGAGCATTTATCTTCCAGTGTGGCAGCAAAAAACAACTAAAGAAGCGCTTTTCTTACCTTGAAACCATCAAAAATAACGAACGGATTGATGCTGCTCAGTTGCTCTAATCCCGAAGCGATCGCAGTGGAAGATCAATTATTCTGGCTCGTTGCTCGTCACTTCTAGTGAGAGCATTATATATTAAAGGAGACAATCGATACTTTCGACATCTTGTTAGCATTGACTCAAGAAACCAACCAAAACTAACAAGCATGATAAAATCATTGTTGCCGTTTGATCAACCCAAAATGGTCCAAATATATTTCATTTTCGTGGAAATATGTTTTACTTTTTCGGTGGAGTTCTACGTCAACTACGTGCATACAAATTCAGAATCGAAAGAAATTAGTCAACTTAATCTTTTTCGAGAGAGGGAATTAAGTGTGAATCTCTAGAAGGAATTTCCATTTGCTATTTAATTCATTAAATGTAATTTAAATCATTTCTGAGTTATTTAACTCATGAGGGGATTAGTCTGTGATGTAATTTCTCACATCGACTATCAAGTATTTTTAAATTATTCAATTCATACGTGAGTTGAATTGTGATTTAATGTTTTTTTTAACGATTTTAGTGAGTTTATAAGTTTATTGCTTCTTGTAAATCACTAAATACCGGTGATATTCTCATCTTTAACTTCAATACTAACACTGGAACCAAGCAAATTGTGTCCGAATCTTCTATATATTTAAAACAAATGGAACGATAAAAAAATCTTTAAAAAAACATCTTAAAACCCTTCGTATGTGTGAAGGGTATTTAAATTTTTCAAATCCAAGTTGAATGGTCTACAAAATGAAACAAACTGGAAAATCAGGTGCCTTTACTATAACAACGAATGGTTGTTGCATGAAAAGCCAAACACTCGCGAGCAAGGAACAATATTTTGCTACAATTTCAGCATAAAACTCAATAACTTCTTATCGTCGTAATATATGGAAATATGCTGCAACATTGTAAATTTTATTTTGCATTTCTAAATGCAACCATTTGCTTGTTGTTTATTCGATTCGACGCATTAACTCTGCACCTTCACATCCACGGTTTCGCGCGGCCCGCTAATGCAATAAATTTGTCGTTTCCCGCGGCTTCCGTTTGCATTACTGCACAGCAAGTAGATGAACACAAACCTCCATAACTAGGACCGAACGCAGCGCACCTAATGATGGCGATGCGCAATAAATCGCGCACTCGTCCGGCCTGTACATCCCGATTGCATTACGCTGCCACTTTATCTCAATCTATTCGCTAACCGAGTGAATCAGCGAGAGTAGTCGGTACGTAGTCAAGAGTCGGTAAGGTTGTTCGCCCAGCGAATGCCCGTTTCATTTTGCCGGAAAGAGTTTTCATTCGGCTGTACCCTTACCTTTACCAAAAGCCAGATAAAACTATCTCCACGGCAGCAGCAGCAGCAGTGTGGGTTGCAAAAATATTCGCATCCATCCATTCGCACAACGGTGTTTGTGGGAGGGAAAACAATTTCCCCGACCCGACCCAACCCACACGGGCGCGACCAAACTGCGAACAACCGGTGCAACTTCATAATAGACGGAAGGATGCATTTTTAATTGAAAATCGGTATTTGCGCACACGCTGGCTGGAGTGTGTACGTTGGTTGCATCACTCATCGTTTGGCGTTCGTGGTGGCAATCATAGATCCCCAACCGGAATGGTGCTACGATAACGGAATTAATTCCGTGGCAGCAGCCAGACGAAGGTGTCTTAAAAGCAAACCAACAGTAAAAAAGCACACACAGAAAATCGCTGCAGCAATGAGACCACGCAATGAGAGCAGCAACGGTAAATGCCGGCTCCACAGCACTGGGCAGTGCTGGGAAAAGCGGATTAAATAGTTTTCTTCCACGGAGGTTCAGTTTTACAATTTTTACACTCCAAACGGTTCGGTTGGCAAACAGGTGGGAGATGAGTAATGGTGAATGAAATGCAATTGGAGGGGACATACCGGTTTGGATTTTTTTATTGTGTTTGGTGGTGCTACAAAAGAATTCCAAGAATCCACCGCTCTCACGTTTGGCCGGAAGTTCAAATCACATCGAATTACGCCAATAAATGGATGTCGTACCTACATATTTAATAAACGTCTATAATGCCCCACCGGAATCGAAGTGGTGTGGGATCGATCGTTGCCAACTTTGATTACTAACGAACCATGGAATATAGCTGATCACCTAGAAACAAAGCACCGAGAACTACTAGATGGCAAGATACGTTGCAAGCAAAATGGATAACTCCAGCGCGAGAACTCGGCAAACCTTGGTAAATATTTCTTTTTTTTTTTTTTTGTTGTTACGCGAAGAACTCCGACCATTAAGTTGGGTTACTCGCATCCACGGCATCTACACGAGAATCCATCAATTTTCTCCACCCAGCCTCAAACCTGGGCGAGCTGGAAAGTTCATTCAGTTTTTTCGTATATTTTTTTCTGTTTGCCTACTCCTGCCTTTTGGATGGTTCGTTGTTAGGATATAAGATTCGATACCCATCGTCAACAGCGACGAGCAAGGAGTAAAAATAA
>STHB01028337.1:0-10935 GCA_018908115.1 Anopheles rivulorum
GCTATTTAGCAGTCGTTCATAAACCCATACGACTAGATTGACGATTTGGAACGAGTGATTTACAATATGTTATGTTTCCCGTTTTATTTATTGAGAAATAAAACCATTAATTGGTAACTGTATAAACAGGGTAACTATTTCACAGGGCAAGAATTATTTGATAACACAAATTGAGCCCAAATTCAACGCATCAAAATCATAATAAACACTGTTTTGCTCGAGACCTTTACAGACGCAATCGGATGCGAATAATACATAATGACCGGTAAAAACAGCTCGAATACATAACTTAACAGACCACTACCTCACTGGGAAAGTGCAGGGTTCGCCTGAACATGCGAGACCAACATTAGCGCTGATTGCCAAGACCCAACATCTTCTCACACGTCGGTCAAATGCCACTTTCGTATTATGGTTTTTCATTAGACTATCCGTTTGGCACTATCAGACGTACAAAAATTGCTGATAGATGCTTCTCAAACGAAAAGTAAAAACATGCATTACGAAATGCTAAACGAACGAGAGACAAATTTTTTCCGTCAATAAAGAACTACGGCAAGTTTTGTTTATTCATGGAAAACGACCGCCATGCCGTTTGGAAAGTGCAATTATTCGTGAAAAAATTTAGCACTGATTTTCACACATATAGCTAGCTTGCGGTAACAGCTAGAAAACACAAAAGAGTAAAAACATCCCTACAGATATTAAACTCACTACTAGCAAAAGGACTCCTTGTTCCATTCATAACCCTTTTTCTATTCAGATATACGGTTTGGTCATTCTTACGAGAATTAAAACCAAACCATTTTTCCATTCCAGATTTTACTGATTCTTATGGTTAGTATGGCGACTCACACATAAACTTTGTCTTGGCTTAACGACCTACTCGGTCATGCCGGCTATCAAATGGCTTACTAGACTATTAGATACCACGTAGTTGCATAGTCAGTACGCTCACTACGGGGGAACGGTCCGGATGGGATTTGAACGGGTCCGGTCGTGTTAGGACTAGCGCCGTTCCCAAATACACCACCGTGCCGCCACAGATAAACTATTACCCGCAAAAACTCCAGCAGATAGGACTAGATAGGACGAATAGGGTGTAATAAGGATACGTCTAAATCCTGTAATGTTTGTAATAAGGATACGGATGTAAATCCTGATGCGCATTATTTGAAGTTTCCAAGTGTACCCATCGCAACAAAAGCAATAAAAAATTGAAGTATTATGAGATTTCATTAACAAATCAGTTTATAATTTACTTTAGTATTTATAGTTTAGCTGCTCTAAGGGATCAAATTATAGAACCACAGGACGCGAATACGAAAAATTGGTCGATGTGATGGAAACTGATCCAGAAATAGCTCAAGCTTTATTTAAAGGCGATCAGTCGCGATCAGGCGATTTTTGGCAGAGCTTAGAGAAAATATGAATTGTTTAGGGTCAACGATGTAGACGGCAGAAACGTGGAAAAGGGTATTAAAAGGGAAGCATTGAATCTTTTTTTAAAGCACCATTAAATGCAACTCATAACGAATTGGAGGAACGTTTTGCCAACCTGACCAGAAGTATTTAATTCTAAAGGTTTTTAAATATAAATTATTATCAAGAATGTTCAAAACTTTTCTAAACAACTACAACTTTGCTTCTTTCGTGCTTTGAAAATAGTTTTCTTTAAGTGTTTGAATTTTGACATATTGGTAGAAAAAGATCAGATCAGATCAGATCATCTAATAAAAAGTATATGACTAACATGGGTATGAAGATTACTTGATCGTTTTGTATCAACTGATTAGAATTCCGTACACTATCATACTGATTCTATCGTAAATTTAAACTTTTCTGGATGTTCATAACATTATAGAAAGTAAATGACACGCTTAAGAAACGTTTTATCAAATGGACGCGACATGTGAAGGCATTTATTCGATAACGATAATTCTAACACAGTTTTTTAGAACTGCAGTTCGACATATTCAATTGAAAAACAAAATGTACACTGAAATAATTTATGAATTTATGCGTCTTTAGATAAAATGATGATGAAGCCAGTATCTGTTTGAATGTCAAATCATCAAACCATAAAGACAACATTTATTTTATCTATTTTAGCAAATAATATTTGATCTTTGATATTTCAATATCGTAATTGATATTGGGTTTAGTTTTTATTGTTGAGCCTTGCTAATGCTTAGAGTAATATTTATTATATCCATGGGCTAGTTTATATTTTATCTCTTAAAATTGCAAATGCAAAAAACCGATGTAAAAAATACAACGAAAGTTGTTATCCTTGTTGTTAACATTTTAGAAGTTATCCGAATTATTTGCATAGTTTAATAATAAATGTATTACTATACATATACATATACAAATACGTTCACTTCATGCTTTTTATCTGTACTTAGCTCAAAATTAAATCTAGCTTAGTGAGAAAACTATAAATGATATTCGTGAGATTTTTTTAAAATATTTGTATCGGATAGAAAAAGAGAAGACACTGTCCAGAACAAAAATAAAAAAATGAAACATCAGCACGCATTATAGAGAAAGAGTGTGTAAATTTTGAGAAATAGATTGACATTAAGGAAGAGGTTGTTTGTGATTTGCGGTTTTACGTAGTAGGGACTTACGTAGGGACTGATTTGAATTATTTGTGAAGAATGAAACTCTTGTCCTAGTACAATAAAAATGCGATAAATTCAAATTTAACACATTTCTCTAACTCGTTCCCACAACTCATTAAGAATGATTTTAATCACTCTTGAGTATTGAAACTTGTGCAATTCATTCTTTCGTAAAAATTTACGTCTTCGCGCAGACTAGCAACTCAAATAATAAACTTTACTCTTCAGTTGAATTATGCTGAGTTCAGTTTTCGTTTTACCAGGATGATTTTGTTACATTATCAGAAGGTATTGTTACATCAAAGGCAGATTTTTACAGATATAATCCGAAATTTGATGACAGTATTTTCCCTAGTATAATAAGCCCTGCAAAAAATGTTTTGTACAATCAATGATGAAAATGTTATTTGAGAAATGTCTTTCAAGTAATTGATTAAGATTCGATTAATGAAATCACAAGGTAAAGCGCATAAAAATTATGGGATTACCAATATTTGAAACATTATTCCCAGTGTAAGAAAATATGTCCGTCAGCATGTTTCCGCAGTAACACAGCTAAGATACTTAAATTCTGCGATTGCGCTTTTTGCTTCCTGAAATAAAAAGAAAACGTCTTAGTGAAAGTTACAGTCTATTTCGGAATCAATTACCTTTTTGACATCCTGGTTGTCGTCCAAAAGAAGTTCTTCTAAGTGTTCTTTTATTTCGTTTGTCCAGCGTTTTTGCAAAGCTAAACAACTGAATCTAGCCAATATTCGAAGCAGCATACAGGTACGAAGTCTAAAGAAAGCCACACATAAATGCCATATTTTACAGTTACGTTGCTATTGATAGTCTTTACTTACCTAAGGAATGCGTTATCGTGTTTTAATAGTGAAGTTAAATTTACATTGTCATGAAATACTATCTGCTCGATGATCTCTGCATTCTCCGGAAGTTCGCGCAAGGCACAGTTGAGAAGCGCTAGTAATGAACACACTAACCGAACGTATTCATTGTTTACGTGAGCGGAGGCTATGAAATTTACAAACAGTTCTTTTGCACCAAGAATTTCGATAGCATCGCAAAATTGATTCAAAAACATGTCCCCCAAATGAATAAGATGGCACATCAAATCGTACACGGCTATTAGGGTTTTTATCTCATCGTTGTCTAACGTGGAAATTTGGCGCGCCGAGCATACCGATTGATTGCAGCTCATCCCCGGTTGGCTTTCATTTGTTGAAGAATCTTCGTAAAATCGTTTGTTGCACAATAGTTTCGAAGCGTATACTAAATTTGGCACTAGTTTCAATTCTCCGTACACATTAATTATATCCCTCAAAATTGTGGGGGGTGTGTTGATCGCTAATGGCAGACTAAGTAAATGAGCAACATTCTCTACTACCTTTGCGCTAGCACGTCGATTTCTTAACGGAGCGACGATAATGCATACGAAGTTTTGTTGTTTTAGCGATTCCAATTCGCCATCTAGTACTTCCTGTATAAAACGTTGTAGAAACGCTAGCCATTCTTCATTTTCTATGGGAGGATTTTGTGATTCATCACATGAGTCCCAACCGGGAAGCAAACTAGGTGTGAGCTTTTCCAAGACTTTCTCTTTTTGATGTTCTTTAGTTACAACTGAAGGGCTGGACATTCTTGGCGTGACTGGGTTTCGATTGACCGCTTCCATGCCTGATTCGATACGCATTGAAAAATTATCAATGCTTTGGCTTAATTTTCGTCTCTCTAGCTCTTGTGAACCAACACTTCCTTGCATAACATATTCCTTTGAAGTCAGAAACTCTATACCGTCACTAGCAAGAGTAGCTGGTATCAAAGGCATATTTCGTTGCGGTGGCATTATCGGAAAGTTGTCATTAAAACGGTTCACAACAAGATTAGGATTTTCAAGAAATAGAATGGCCTTTGTTTGTTGTTCATCAATACATGCATCATAAAAACTATGTTCCTGCTCTTGATCAGCAGGGTTGACTAAATTCGTCCGTACACAGTTGGCTAAATTCGTACAATCGTCCGTATCCGTTTCTTGATACTCTATATCACTTTGTAACATAACTTTAATGCTGTCCTTAGATGTTGTTAGATCTTCGTCGCAAGATGTATTTTGTAGCGTGCCGCTGCTCGCCGGTTTGTTTGCCATTTGTCTGGTTTGATTTTTTTTCTCTTGCGATTGCGAGGCCGTTAGTGGATGTGTGAAGGGAGATTGGGGAACGCTTTCGTCAACAGTCACAATATGGCCTTTCACAAATGGATGGTTTAGAATCCTGGTCCAGCTTATACGCTTGGAAGGATCGCGTTCAAGTAAACCTTGAACGAATGAAATACAATTGCTTGTCAGGAAGCTGGGCCATTTGATATACTGATGACGAATGAGGCGAACCAAATGTATCATAGAAGAGGAGCTGAATGGTGGTTCGCCAGCAAGCATTTCATAGATGATGCATCCTAACGACCATAGATCGGCATGATGATCGTAGGGTTTGGCCTCTAAAAGCTCTGGGGCCATATATAGAGGAGTTCCTTTAATCGATGTCAGAACATGGGTGCCCATTGTCATATTACGTGCAAAGCCAAAATCACACAGCTTTGCACACATATTGCGATCTAACAATATATTTTGTGGCTTTAAATCCCGATGCAGTATGCGATGCGAATGTAGGTAGTATAACGCAGATACAAGATTGAAGGTGATGCGTTGAGTCTTTGCTTCTTCAAGAGATCCATCGCGAAGCAAACTGTGTAAATCAGTTTTAGCATACTCGGTAACGACGATAATTTCATTATTAGTTTCGAAAGAGTCCAACATACGAATAATGTTTGGATGTTTGAGATTTCGCTGTATTTCACATTCTCCTCTTAATCCTTTCAATTCTCGTCCAGATCGATTTCGCTGCAAAGAAAATGCACGAATTAGTATCATGTATTGACAACAGACGATACAACATGAATTGTTGTTGTGAAGTATTGTTGTTGTTATAATTGTTGTGAAGTATTGTTTCTTTGTACGAACACATGTAGTGATAAAACACAAACACTTACCTTGTTTATGATTTTAATGGCAACTGTGGACGCTGAAGATTTCTCAACAGCTTTGTAAACCTTTCCGAAAGAGCCTTCTCCGATAAGATCACTCAGAACATACTTTTCCATGTTTGGTTGATGTTTGTTGGTTTTTATAATCAAGTTACAATAATCGGCAGCACGATTAGGCGCATTAGGTAATTAATGTTGAAGCTCATGCGAGGAAAACCTCATTCATCAGAAATGAGCTTCTGGATGCCGAATGAGTTGATTTGTTTGTAAGTCTTCGAACTTTCTAAATATATACACTATCACAGATATCTGTTTGGTGCAAACATTACAGAACGATAATGAACTTAAACTATCAGCTAATAGCAGCAATGAAACGTGCAAAACGCAAAATCCAAGCTTGATGCGGTATTATTTTTGATGCGAGAACCAATTCGGCTGCATTGTCAAACTGAAGATAGGCGCCGCACTTCGTGTTCATTGTGTTTTTGTTGTTTGATATTTACAGCTGTCACCTGTCGTTTATGACGCTTACTCGAAAAGTTAAAGAGTTGTAAAACCAAGATTTCTCGATGAAAGGTAATGCTAGCAAACTAGACACTGTAGTGATGGGAAAAAATTAAGATTTTGCCGGAATCGATTCCGCCTAGCTCCGACATTTTCTAGAATCGATTCCGAAGGGTAGGTCTAGAATCGGTTCTGAAATCAGAATTTCTAAATCACTATATTGTCTACTTTTGTTAGACATGTATAACCCTATACGCTGATTCGTATTGTAAAAATCATGATATAGGAAAATAACACAATTGATGAAAATTTATGGCATTTCTAAGCATAATCTATCCAATAAAAAATGCATTAAAACAGTTCATAGTACTTTTACACTCTTTGGGAAAAAAACTGCGAAGGGGTTAATTTTTTATTAAAACATTTTTCATTTTTCATTTTTCATTAAAACAGTTCATAGTACTTTTACACTCTTTTGGAAAAAACTGCGAAGGGATTAATTTTTTATAAAGTTATGTTATAACGGCGTGGCCATATTAGACCAATTTTACCACGTAGCTAGCCTGCTGATCAGGAATGTAAAATAAAATTTATAAATTAGATTAATCCCTAAGGGGCGGCCCCTTAGAGGCGGATCGTGGTGGTGTATTTGGCAACTGCGCTAGTTCCAACACGACCGGACTGGTTCAAATCCCATTCGGACCGCCCCCGGAGCACGGTCTGACTAGCCGGCTAAATGGTAAAAAATAGTCTAATACGGTCTGGTCCGTTATAAGTTAATAAAAAAAATGTAATCTAATTTATATACCCCAAGATATAATTATTATTAAGCTTTATTATTTTTAAACGCATTTTCATAATGTCAAAATTAGTTCAATTTCCCTATAACATCATTGTGATGGATCGCCATGAATGTTTTACAAAAAAGTAAAATATTATTTTTCGTTTTTAGAACTCACTGTAAAAACTTATTAACACCCTACGTTGAAATTTAAATATTCGGGAAAAATTGTAGTTTTTTATGTTCAGCTTCTACTAAGATATAATTTGAAATCATAAGCGTTCAACAGAAACAAAATTTAAAAAAAAAAATCTTTTATTAAAATTTGTCACAATACACGATCGCATTCTTCACCACGTGTGCAGAATTTCAAAAATCATTACCAGCTAGGTTGGGTTATGTTATCTTCTTGCTGGGCTTCCATTGCTGGTTGTCCTATTTTTTTCTCATTAGCAACAGATGGATATTCATTATTGCGTGTACTACACACATGCTCACGGGCTACAGTTTATATTATCAATACAAAAAGCATACAAATACAAATAGCATACTTAATGACATTGGCCTTCGTTTTGCTGACACCATTGCGGTGCAGTGGTTTCTGGTTGTATACCACGACTAATAAGGCGCTCACGATGACGAAAGAAACGTGATTCTGCCTCTAACGACTTAGTTGTTGGATTCGACCAAAGTCTCTCAGCCGCCGCCGCTGCTCGTGGCCATGTTCTACCGTCAAGTGTATACGCATCAATGAATTCAGTCCACACACAAACTTCTCCTCCCAAAATGCCGTTTCCCTTAGGTAATTGGTTGTCGTACACTTTTTTCCAATTATAGTACTCAGTTACACCCCAAAAGCCGTGATCAAGGTACCAGGCATCCTTGGTTGAGAGTATGAGCTTATAGCCTAACTTTTGTAATTCTTGGGGTATTTTGCTCGCTGCAGGTACCCATGTTTGTATGACATAACGTTCACTTGATAAAAATTGTTCAATTACTGACGGATCTGTTAAACGACTAGACCATAAAATTACTGGACTAGTACGCCGATTTTCAATGATCGTCCTAGTACTAGTTTCATTTACAGTTGCTAGATGTAGCGCGTTATCCCATAACCGTAGCACGTTATCCTGAAATGGTGAAACAGTTTGTTTTATATTGCATTTCATATCATTGTCAAGCGTATTTGCGTAGAATGCCGGTGCTGAAGTTTTTATATACACCGAAACGTATTGTACTTACTTGAAACTCACTCCACAGCATTAAAAAATCCGTATCGTTCTGACCTTTTCCATGATTCCTTAAATAGTCGACAATTTCTTCTGTAGCATTCCAACAACTGAGAAATACTTCATCTCCTCCCATGTGAAGAATAAGTTCATCTTTGTTCATGTTAGCCAAATCGTAATAAATATTTTGTAATACAGTATACAAGTTTTGATTCACAGGATTCAATTGACCGCATGGAGGCTCTATGCAAAAATTGCGCCATGGTTCCTGATTAACACAAACAGCTAGGTTTCCTAACCCTTTATCAGGTCCCCATTGCCACCCATTGCCTGAAAGTGTTAAGAAAACATGGCTCAAGTTTAATAAAGTTGTAACATTACTGTAAACTAATTGCACTTACCAGCGTGTGCTGGAGCATCAAGCTCAAAAATTACACGTATGCCCCGGTACTTTGCATATTGTATTAGTTTTCTTACGTCGCTCGGGCTGTAAATCGCTTCGTCGGAGTATGCTCCATTTGCTACCATTTCAGGAACTCGTTCCAACAGTATCGGGAAACTTTGTGTGTCAGTCACGTGCCAGTGAAACACATTCATTTTGCTAGCAGCCATTGCATCCAGTTGTTTTTTCAAACAATTTATGGGAATATAATTTCGAGCTGTATCGATCAACAACCCGCGATGTGGGTACGCTGGCAGATCTATGATGATTGCTTGCGATAGCATATGAAGCGAGCCAGTCGAGTTCCCTTCATTGACTGTGGCAAACAATTGTAGCAAAGTTTCGCAACCGTGCCGTGCGCCAAATATAGAATTTGCTTCTATTATTGCAACCACTGTAGTACTGTTTTCGTTTAAAACATTTAACGTATAACTTTCATCTGTCGTCCAACTGATGCTTGTTGTACCAGACGCAGTGTACATTTTTACAACCAAAGACATTTGTGTTGAACGAGCTTGCATTGTTGGACGATGAAATTCTCGGCGTAAATTGAATAAAAAATACTTTTCAATTTCGTTTAACATGATTATTCCTTCAGTCGTTTGATTCAAGGAGATCTGTTCGAAGCTATACGATAAACCAAAAATTAGAAAACGATTGAATTCCATTACATTTAAAATAACTCACCGAATAGTCCAAGGATTGATAGGAGTTACATTTTTACCAAGATCAACTCGACCTGTTGGTCGAGGCCACAAAGGGCCATATTTTCCGCACACCAAACGGCAAATGTTTAAATTGGGGAACACTTCGCCGTTGCTTGATTCATTCGTGGACCGGTATTCTTTAATACATTGTTGTTCATTTCTACATTTGTATGTTGAGGTAGGATAACCAGAAGCCGGGTTTTGTAAAATATAAAATATAATAACAGCAACACATTCTATGTTTATCATTGCACTACACACATACACACACACACACACACACACACTATTACTCAATTTGGGTTTAGATATTGGATATTGGTATCGTCAAACGGGATGCTATGTAATAAAAACAAAACACATTGTGATTGTATTATTACAATTAAGATGATCTGGTGTAAATATGTATATATTTATCGTGTGACAGGGTAGAGATATACCACAATTCAGGTCATACCTATATACATTTTTGATGTTCGTATAGAATAGCAATGTAGATTTATCATATACCTTAGCCACTAAAATAGTTTGTCGAACCTGGATGATCTCACAAAATACCATCAGAACCATTTCCCAGTACAATGGAGTCGCTTAGCATAGAGAACATAGACGATCTAGTAGGTCGTTACGTCAAGCAGAATTTTGTGAATACATTATTCAATTACTGTAGATGCACTGCATTACACAGCTACATGTATAACCCCATTTGCGTTTACTATATTCAATGCAGTACATGTAATAATAGGATAAAGCCAGCAAACAGACAGCCAGCACTATCGCTATGAGTATTGTATAGCAGAATATTCTTTCCTACTTGAACGGTGCTTATTATGCTTATGCTTATTATATAAACATGGGTCATCAATTGAAATTGTGAATATTAGTCTAACTTAAATCCCTCTTTATGTTTCATCAAAGTTTCAGTAATTATCAATTGAATGTGAAATATTTTGAAATTGAAATTTATCAAAATTATAAGATATCTGATAGAGGTAGTATGTGTTACACTTTTAAAACAATGATAGAAAAACAAAATGACAAAAAATATGGCAGAAGAGCATTGTAACGAAATAAAATATAAAATAAATTATCGCGGTATGAATCGAACACAATCTTAAACGAAAAAAAAACATCCGCACGGTGGTGTGTTTTAAAAAAACATCAAACGTTTTGTGTGCGAGATAGTTGACTTCCAAAGTATATGGCCCTGTTTTATACTATAATTAAATTATGAAACGATTCTACTAGCAACATTTTTTTTTAATAATAACAAAACACAACAGCCATAAAATAACGTCATTTTGTTTAGGTTTAATCATACCTACAATGTGTAGCACTTTATTCACAATACGATATCACTTCATGCGCCAATTAGACAACCACCAACGTCACACGTCCAAATGGTACTGTTGATAAGTTCACCATAGTAGCTGGAATATATTGAACCTTTCGAAAGAACTGTAATGTAACACTTTAAAATGTTGTGCTGATAAGAAAATGTGTGTTACAGTAGAATGAGGTCGTATAAATAAACACGAATACGTCGTCATATGTGTGATTGATATTGCATATGTAGAGGCATGAGGCTCGAGGAAAACGACTGAAG
>STHB01028374.1:0-10929 GCA_018908115.1 Anopheles rivulorum
AGGCGGGCCGGAAGTCGTCCTCCGGTTCCTCGGTGACGGGCTTATGTTCGATCGTGCTCAGATCGTGAAATTTGGGAGAAGCGGATGGTAGTTGGTGATGGTGGATGGCGTTCGGGGCGGCGATGCGTACCGCACCCGGACGTCGCACGCGTATTACTTGCGGTGACTGTTGCGGCAGTAGGCGTTCCTCGCGGATCGGTGGCAACGGGATGGCGCCGGGAATGTTCAGTCGCGGTGGTGCCGGACCGTACTGGGCTGTCGCTAGGGTAATGAGTCCCGCCAGGGGAAGCTGCAGAAGATACAGGTAGAAAGGTGTATGATGGAAATGGTTAACAATCAACTGCGACTTTATTCGGAATTGATCAAGGAACTGGGAACGAATAGTCGTAAATGTAGTGAAAAACGAAATGCAAACAAAACCAATCCATCGGTTTCTCAGTTCTCAGCGCAACATGGCGCAAATGAAGTCAAACGAATGTCATTAGAGAAAGTGCATTCACTTTTGGCCGTCACAGCGTGGTGCACCGTGTACTCCGCTCCACACGGGTACGCTATGGATTAGTATTAGTGGAACGGACTACTGCGACACTTAGAAAGTGAAACACGACGTAGCGTACGGTGCGTGTGTTTATAGGAAGCGTTTAATTACTTGAACGATCGCCTATTTGTGGCTTCCCTCTTTACAGTCGTGTTTTATTCAATTTAACAAGCACTAAACCGCACC
Organism: Anopheles rivulorum; assembly: GCA_018908115.1. Lineage (NCBI taxonomy): Eukaryota > Metazoa > Arthropoda > Insecta > Diptera > Culicidae > Anopheles > Anopheles rivulorum. The sequence goes on from STHB01028374.1 coordinate 725, forward strand.
AGAAAACTCTGGTGGCGATGCTATTACATGCTTATTTACTACAATAAAAATAAATCATAGTAACAGGTTTTTAGAGCATGCACCGCGCAGTTGGCGGGAAGCAATTTCCATAACCTGATCGATCGCGATCTTCGATCATATGGAGAATCTATTAGGTGTTTTCTTTATTTTCTCTCTCTCTCTCTTTCTCCCGCCTGTTCATCACCGTGTGGCAAAGCAGATTGCAGATCCAAAGAGAAAGTGAAAATCGTGTCGCTCGGTACACCAGTTTTATTGCACCACCAGCACATGCCGGGAGGCTAGTATAGTTGCCCTCGCTGCCCGGTACATCATCCGGTGTGCCTGTGTCGCAATCGGGTACGAACCCGCTTTAATAATACCCGGTTTCGGAAGGCAATTAAAGCGCTTGTGGCAGTCCCGTCCCGGGTATCGTTGACCGAAACGTCACCGTTCGGTTCGGTGACCGCTCCGTTCAACCGGAGTTCGAGATAAACTGTGATCCCCGGCGGAATCTTTCTCCCCGTTCGTAATGAGGGGTGAGGGTCAAACCGTAAACTTGACGTTTGGCGTTGAAATTGTTCATCCCGCATCGTGTCCTTCACCTCGCTGGACATCAAGGTTTGTGCACGATCAAGTTCCGGATGTTTGCTTTTCTTTCTGGATGTGAAAGATCCATGCTAAAGTGGCCACCTGGTTTTGATATTAATCTCATACAGCTCGCAGTGATTAATTGTGATCGTTAAGCTGACAGCTACGAAAGATCTGTAGTGATTTTGCAATCCCGCTTAAGAACTTGCTCCCGGATCTTGCATCCCGGATGGAAAAGAATGGTTCACCAGGGGTCACAAACATCGTTAAGCATTTTATTTCTTTCAACAGCTCCAATCATAAAACCGTATTGAGGTGGTAAAACAACATCAGGAAATTCAGGCAAGAAAGAAACATTCCCCACATTTTTTGTGTGATCTTTTTGCGTAAAAGTAAACCCATTAGAGTAACCTTCACCGACAGTCATAACACGCAGCCCAAGGGGGTGTACAATTTTATAACGCCCAATTATTATGCACAAGGTCAGTCCAGCAGATCACCATCAACGGCAATCGACTCGCGGTACGCAATACAGTCCCACCTTCTCAAAAAAAAAAGCATTCAACAAAACACTCCACCAATCACTTTTTGTGTTCTTTACACACACCAAGCGCTTGACGGATTGACGTGACAAAATGTGCGCACCGCGAACGTTTCCGCATCCGCGTTAAAACCGGGCCACCGGGCAAAGAAAGCCAAATCGGTGTCCAATCGGATCGGCGGAGTTGTTCAATTCTATCGCACGCGGGCCCGGATTAGCACATGTGCTCGCGATCGTGTATTACAGGTTTCTGCTAATGGTACCAGATTGACCGAGTGGCGTAGATTGGCCACCTTTACGAGGTGAGCAATTAAGTGTGATGAAAAGTGTGAGATATGTGGAGCAAATGTTGTGAGATGTAATTGATTGGGTACCAAAAAAATGCTGTCGCAACTTGAGCGTTACCGTCAGAGATGACGATTGTACGTTTGATGGTACGTTTGTTCGATCTTCCCCATAGAATATAGAGATCGGGAAGGCTTTTTTTGTCTATTTCCACACTTGCGGCTGTAAGGGTTTTTATCTTGATTTTTCGTTGTCTAAAACAAGGCGAGTTAGTGGGTACTCACCCCCCGATCGCCCTATTAGTAGCTTGTTGTTCGGAAACTGATGTTGAATTTTACGATAAAACTGGCCCCTCGGGTGTAGATCGGCACTCTGATCGTTAATCAGTTTTTGCACCCTATATATCTCGTTAATCCGATAATAAACGGTCTGCGTTGGGAGATTATTTTTACCAACGATCCCATACTGCTCACGGTGAGTTTGACATTTCGTTTGGCCTTTTCACAAAACAGCGCGTTTGCCTGAATTATGGGAACGGAAAGCACTAAACACGACGTTTGTGCTGAAACGATAGCGATGAACTTTACGATTGCTGGATAGCCAATGGTTTTGGTTTGGTTTATTTTCAGAACAATCCGATGGCGAATTTTTTATGGCCTTTTGGAGAATTAGTGTCAGGAACAGATAAAAAGGAAGGTTTTTATTCTTTTAAAAATGCGATTTGATTACTAAAAAGGTATCTTAAAGAGTTCACTTAACCAGCTTTGCGATGTCTGTAAAACAAATCTTCATGCTTCAACATCCCCATGTAACGCTCTCATTGCGTATGCTAATAATTCACTTTCGATTGCACTACATGGCTCACTTAGAGGACAGCATTCACCAGACGAATCTACACTAAAGCTCCATCTTATGGTAATAATCTTAACGCTTTAATACCACCAAACAATGACACTGGCATCCGTCTGTCACACATCATGGTGTGGTGCCCCCATTACGGCCAACGGTTTTACGCCGGATTGGAAAGTTCACTAATCAAACATGCACACGACACCAACGGCTGTCGTTCGTAGGCTGAGTGCAAGGTACCAGTTGATCCCGGTTGGTACAAACCACGCCACACCATCTAAATCTGTTCCCCCGCGAATGAACGCCTGAAAGACATTGATGCATGCACAAAACGGTTTGCAATGAATCGATTTGGGACCGATTTTGGTATTCATCATCCATCAGGACAGGGCACACCACCAGTAAATAATTCCTCTTTTGCAGCTTTCGCTAAATCCCTGTCGCTGTGGCTGTGAGATCGTTGGCCCCGGTCGATTCGATACAATTTGCATCTCATTTTAATGCGTTCGTTTCGCAGTGCGCTCACCGGTGTGGCATGGCGTGCGTGACACGACACAAGACCTGTCGACCGGTGAAGGTGAACACAAAGAGAAGAGTACTGGGTGGACAAAATACAGCAAGAAAACTAAAAAAAACCGAGATTGAACCGGTCGTCTTGTCATTGTCATTCAAATTGTTACTTATTGTTTACAAATGCATCCCAATCCATTGTGTGGCGTCGTGAGTGTGTGTGTGTTTTTTTCCTTTTAACACAGCTTTTTGTTGTTGTTACAAGCAGAAGAAACTGAGAGTGAAAAATTGGCAAGGATTTTATACCTTATACGGTTTGGCATATATTTACAAACTGTTGTATAAATTTCTCACGTTTTAACGCGTGTCATTAATCACGTGCAATCGCCGAGGATCACGTGGAAGCTATCGTACAAGTCACGTGTTGAAATATTGCTAAATAAAAGTGGGGAAGAACTTATAAAGAGACATTTTTGTTATCAAATTTAACTCTAGATCATACGAAGAGAACGTAATTTAAATGTAACTAATGTTATAAATGTGAGATTTCGTATTAATAACACTTTAATACGAAATCTCGGCTTATCTTCTCTGTTCTGTGGTGTGTTTTTCTTAAAGTAAAGTCGACTAAATATAGCTAGACCACTCCATTCCCATTTGCTGCACATATTCTTAGTGTCCCTGGTTGCGAATGGTTTCCCATGTATCTCGACCGACGGAAAAGAAATTCCCTTTCACCTGGTGTGCATTTACGGCAGTCACGGTTCAACATACACGCGCCACTTGTTACGCAAACCGGTCTCGTTTGCATCATCACAGAATGGAATGTTTGCATGCAGTAACGTTGTCCTTCTGGTGAAGTCTGGTATATTCGGAACAGAACAGAACGATGAAACTCTTCCGGGAGTAATCGACAAATTTAAGTAGAAAAAGGAACAAAATTAAGTTAAGGAAATTGATTTTACTTTGCTAGAAAGCTTTCACTCATTGTAAATAAAGGGAAGAAAAAAGCGATGCACAAATTGATTCCCAAACGCTTTCAATAATGCTTTTCTTTTGGGCCCTATGAAAAACAAAAGGCCATTTCCGCCTAAACCGCAGCGTTTAATTTAATTACTTTTTGCTTTCTATTTTCTAAAGCACAAAACAAAAACAAAACAAACCCCCCAAAAGCAACCTAACCTAGGGCAAAAACAAAGCGCCCGTGTCTTTCTTCCGAAAGTCATTTGTCTACACCACCTGCGGAACAAACGCCACCGAAGAAATGTGTTGCGCAATGAAACTATCGATTATCGTAGCAGCAACCGCATACAACCATGTGTGTGGTTATGCTGCTGCATCTCGTTACCATGACAACAGTGGCTCGGCATAGTTGTTCGGCAGTTTTATGTTTTCAAGTTAATTTCCATCGCACCAAACCGAGGGTTCGTGTCTTTTAATTAGCGCGCCGCGTTGAAGTCTACTGTTTATCGATTGCAGCAATTTAGGAGCGGAACCGTTCCAGTGCCATTTTCCAGGTGATCACTTTTTGCCGATAAGTATTAATTGCTAAATATTAATCACATATTGATCGTAACCAAAACGTAAAAACGAGGTTGGAAACCAAAATAACTAAATGGTATTAGTTTGTTGTTTCAAGTGCAACCGCTTGGAATGATTAATGGAAAGGAAAGGAAAGGGAAGGGTTTGGGAGACGTCATGCAGGCAATGAGGAAGCGAATTGTGTAGATAATTTCAGCTCGATATTTCTACCACAACCATATGTTTATATGAAACGCCAGAGATCGTAACGGTCGATGTAGAGGTGATGCCGATCGATCGATCGATCGTTTGATTGGAATTCCTTTTTGCAAATTCTACACCGGCTAACGTGGCGCGAATAGCATGCGCGAGCGGGCAAAGCTTTCAGCAATGGTATGGTGCGAATGTTTGTCGAATTACTTTCTGATGCACAGTTTTCCGCTCCGGTGATTAGCTGAAGGATGATGACGAGGCGCCGGACAAGGTTTTTCGGAATGGGAGAGAGGGGTGGAAAAATTGAATGTTCGACAGAGAAAAAAGGCTGGAAGGCAAGCAAGCGATGCTTTTGATCTGCTCTCAGCAAGTTGTGTGGCAGTTAAAATATGGAAAAAGCGATATTTTATGCGCACCCTTTTTCGTTGGCGATTAGTTTCCGATCGCAATGTGATTGTTTGGTAGAAAACCGTACAAGATCACTTTCGAATGTATGTTCAATCATCGGTGGAATTTGGTGGATTGTTTTAAAAAAGGGTAATTATAAGAGGCAAAACCCTAACAGTGGCCAGAAAAACGGTCAATTATATTGCACAATTTTTCGCTCTTCATAAATTGTCATCCTTGAATGCTCTGGCATAATTTGGAGTCGTAAAACTGTGCTCATGCATACGACGACGACGGCGCTGCAATATTTCGAATAAGCACGAGATCGTTTTAAAAAAATGTACGCCCCGGTTACATGCCTGGCAAAAACAAACGACCGAACCATGCATTTCCTTTGCATCGATTATTATGTAACAGCAAAAAGAAGAAAACAAAAAAAAAAGAACCAAGAAGCAAAAACCGTCACAATGAAGTGCACCAACATAACCTGATAATACGAGCGCCACACAACCCAACCCACATGGACCAATGAACCGGATCCCGTGCGATGGAGCATGCGAACGAAACCTCATGTTTCGTCCCTATACAATCAGGTCGCTTAATGGTTGGATTGACCACAATTGCATCGCCACTGTGTTGGCCCAAGGGGGGGCACCGAAGCACCCAGACCCGACCCAAGCTTGGTTTGTGAAACCAGTGACTCCTTACGCGGACTCCTGTGCCTGGTCCTTTCGTTGCGTTCCTGCCTTGCAGCTAGTGGCGACCTTTATAACCAGAAAAGGTCGCCAGTTGACGAACGATGATGGGTGGGAAAAATTAAAAATGCTCATCAAGCTTTATAAAAAGAACCGAGAACTGTGCCAGTTTCTTTACCCGACAGCTTGACGAAAGAATGAGGAAGTGAATATATGGACTGGCTTTTGCTTTTGCGTCCACTGGAGTGCCTTTAAATACGCTCGCATTTCGTTGCTTTATCGCGCAAACAACTTTCCTCCGCCAGCTGTGGCGCTTACCCTATGTTGGGCAACATTCTCTCGATCTCGATTGCTCAAGGCCTACCAGGCACTGTGGCAGTGTCGGGCTGTGTCTAGGGATCTGGTTTCAAAGCCCCATCTCAGCCAACGGAAGGCGAAAGGTGTACCAAACCCTGCAAAGGTCTGTTATATGATGGCTGCCAGCAAAATAGTTCTCCTCACCCACGGGGCAGCTCGGTTAGATCGGCTGACAAACGAGATCAAGCGATCAGACGCGGCGCGTGTGTGTGTGTGTGTGTGATGTCATTGCGATGGAATTGGAACAGCATAAGAAAGTGACCGAAACACCCTTGCAAAAAGGGTACACACCCTTAGCTTTAGCGTGCGCTACACGGCACGAAAGAAGTTCAAGGATCGAGCTGCGTATTCATGTACGATCTTGTATGCAACGTCATTATTGGAGGTTTCAATCAACGTTAAGGTGAACACGGTTTTCAAATCGTTTTTCGTTTTTTCGTTTTTCATTTTACCATTGGACAAATACATACCAAAGCTAGCATATGTTTCATCCTGTCAAACGTCAAGACTAGTCACTCACTATGGAAACTAAGTCCGCACACTGTACCGCTTGTGCGTTTTTTTTTTCTTTTGTCGCACAATATCCTTTTCCAACCACACTTTCACTGTACGAATGATCCTGTTATTGTTCTTTGCTTTGCGCTTGCACACCGATACTTTCGCTTTCGCACAAGAGCCACACAACGCCACACCGCACAAAACAAGCCGTACTAAAGTGTTTTCACACACGCACTGTTGCCCACTTGGAGCAGAGCGATCAAACACCGGGTGCTAGCTAAAAACACGGACGCCTTAAGTTTGCAAACCGTTCCAGACAACGATCTGCTAGCAAATAGCCGTCGGTGGCGCACTGCACCGGCGTCTTATACGCCAACGGTGGCTTCGCATTGCGTCGCGCACCGTTTCGCACCGCGCTGTGCTGTTTCGTTCTCTTCTCACCACCGAGCACGATGGAGCTGCACGAACGCGACGCGGTTTGGCTCGTAAGCTAAGCGTCGGACGCACCCTGCACTGGAACTTCACCTTACTGTTGGAGAAACATGCATCCATATCTCGTCCCAAGCGTGGTGTGGCGATCTCTAGGAAAGGGACGCAGTGGGGCGTGTTGTTGTGTGCGCGCGCGGTAAGGAAAACCCGCAGGTTCTCACTCTCACTTTCATGCGCAGCTGCGTGTACGATCGTTTAGTTGAGCAGTTAAGCTGTTTGTTGTGTCTGCGTGAGTTAACCTTCTAGTGCGGCATCTCAGTCTCGACGCTAGTGTGTACTTAACGCTAGCTGCAGCTAGCGTAATGTAGATGGCGCTTCATTTGGCGAAAAGAAGTCGCACAATGTCGGTATGTCTTATTTTACAAATTTATTCACGCTACATTTGTGCTACATTTTAAACATGCAAAGAGGATTAAAATTGCGCTTAATCAGATATCAATTGTTTGCTGTGTTTGCTTTTGCCCACTCCTTTTTGGCCTTAAGCTCGCCCGGAATAGTTTTACGACGCACTTGCAGGTTTATGATTGCGCAAAAGCTTACACCGCGCAAGACACTTGCTTGTACTCACGGGCCCAATGAGTCCGGACGGCGGGCACTGCAGTCGCGGCCAGTGGGTTGCGTTGCTCCACTGTTCTTGTGCATGGTCTCGACTAAAGCCGAACCGAAAACCAATGAACGAAACCATACGCAATTCTTGTCTGCTGCTCGTCGTGTTATGGGTGTGCTTGTGAGTGTAAATGATGCAGGATTAATGTTGGGCTGTGTACTGCGCTGTGGTGTACAATATGGACGAGAAACAGAAGCGGAGGAGGATGTAATGCGGTTCTGATGGGCGGTAAATCATTGGAGGTCGAAGTGAATTCTGGAGCAAGGTGCGATGTAAGATGGATAGGTACACAATTTAGCGCTCACGAGCACCAATCATCCGAAATCTTACTTATATACTTGTGAGTATAATTTCTTTAACCAATCAATATTTGCATCTCGATCGAGATAATTTTAGGAATTGTGAATTTTTAAAAAGTGTTACAATTTGAAATATAAAATTTTAAATACTTTAACAAAATAGCTAGTAAGAGAATAAGTAAAGTTCGTGTTGAATTTATATTGACAATTATTAAAAAAGTGTGAAATTTAGTTAACAGAACAAAAAATTAAAACGAAACCTGTAAAGTGATTGCCAATAATCAACTTTATTACTGATTGTTGGGATACATACTTTATCGTATCATTATTTCGTACTTAATAAGACTACCATTACGTGTAAAGAAAAACATGTTTTGAAATCGTTTAATCTATTGCCACTACGCTAAGGATACTTAATACTTGCTGCATCGATGTCCCTACATCCCACATTATCTTACAAAGCAACATCCAACACATTTGTTCATGAAATCGCTTCATTCATTCTTCGTACACGTACATTATTTGCTTGCATGTAACAGAAGTGGTTGTAGCTTTTATTATCACATTGGTTTGGTTTTCATCGTTCTCGTTCAAAACGGAGCTGCGATCCTGTATGTTCCCATTTTGGTAAGCCGGTGCGCTTATGTGCTTATGTTATCCTGCTAAACACCTTTCATCAGCTGTTTACTTTATTTGTACACCACTATCCTGACCCGTTCGAAATACTGTCATGAAATGCGAGCGCGCTCGCTAACTAACCATTGGCTAACGGTTAATATCAAAACATTTTACCCTAATGCCACAGTTGATGCATTTAAATGCTAGCTTTAAATTCTGTGTTATCAATATATACGCGTGTTTCCTATTTGCCGCTAGCTTTGCTGCATCTATTATCTAGCTGCATTAGAAAGTATACTAATTTTAACCAAAACCGAACAACCTATTCGTTACATTCCATTATTAACTTTAGTTATGCACTTCAACCACATAAAGAGAGAGTGAGAGAGAGAGCACGAAACTGATTTACTTCCACACACCACTCACAGGAATATGCTTTCGTTTTGTGCAAATCCGATATTGCTGATTCCAGCCGGCTCTTCGGTGTCGTACGGAAACTGCGATCCAGCGCGCCTGCAGGTATGCAATCGGTATAGCATATTAGAAGCGTTACGAATAAAACGCAGAGCGTTACGAGCGTTACCATTTGCTGCGTTGCTTGGCTTACCTTTTTGAATTGTCATTCTCCATCGAAGCGTGCTGCTTACCGTTAGCGATGGTGGCTGCGTTTCGATAAATCGATGCTTGTTTCGCCTGCTTTCGTTGGCGATACTTTTGGCTTAGCTTGTCCTTCAGTATGGCCAGTGAAAGGGCTCCAATAATGCTGAACACACCCATGATCGTCATCGGCAGGTACTGATCAACGTGCTCCTGTGAAGGTATGCGAATGTAGCGCATTAAAACGATGCTTTAAAAACATAACAGAGCACGGGAAGCCAATTTAAAAAAAGGGATGCTCTCGTTAAGCAATGGTTGATTAATTGTATTAGCTACTCGGGCGCGTTCGTTGCACAGCTGCAACAAAAACGTGCTGAAAGAAAACACTCACCAGCAGCCACAGGTACGGTACAATGATAAGCGCCACGCCGGCAGCAAAATTTCCCACCCCAACGCCAAGGTTGCGCATCGTCGTCGGATACTGGTACGCGGTAAACGTCGGTATGATGGCATTACACGCTCCAACACAGCACTTGACTATGGCGGAGTTTGGTAGAACCGGGAAACACCAGCCGTGATGGAAAGAAATAAAGAGAAACAAAAAAAAAAAAAAAACAATCAGAAACACAAAAAAAAACACTTTCAACAGTGAGATGCGATCCACATTAGAAAAGCCGACAACGTCCGCTTTATCCAGCGTTGAAGTGAAGTGAGAAATTGATAACACTTGAATAAATCAGTGCGTTGTGGTGTGCAACGTTTCAACGAACGAGCTCTCGAGGGAGCGTTAGTGTGTGTGTGTGCACGCGCGTAACACTAATTGAATAATGTTTTAGTATCGCCTGCAGAAGTGAGTGTCGCTCGCTTTCCGAAACGGTAAGACGAAAGTTACCGAATTCGGGCGATGCGCCACTGGGTTGATGTTAAATTTAGAAAATGTTTAGTATGCTTCAAGGGTTGAAACTTGTTCATCCTTATTCTTCTCACGTTCGAAGCTAAATTGTGCTCCGCCGGGAGATGCATCCCGTGTGCACCAGTGCACCAAACCTTGATTAATTAAGCTACTCTCATGCTGCTGCCGTGTGCGGTGTGGCAAAATTGGATTGCTCCCAGCAGACGCAGTGATGCTCCCGGTGTTGCGTCACTTCATC
>STHB01028392.1:0-10928 GCA_018908115.1 Anopheles rivulorum
ACACACACACACACACACACACACATACGACGGTGCGGACGGGCGGCACTGGACCGTAAACTTTCCTGTCAGTGGTGGCGCAGTTTCGGTCGGCTTTAGTCAGATTAAACAGGCTCACCTACACGAGGCACAAGTTTGGGGCGCAACTTGCAGCGAAGCTGGATGAGTGTGTTCATCCACCAGTTTCCGTGTAGTGAGCCGAGGGAAAAGGTAAAACATTTAAGCGTTCGCTTGGAGTGTAAAGTAGGAAAGAAAGAAAAAAAAAAGCATATGCTCACAAACAAAATGGTGCGTACCCGTTGTGCTAGTGTGTCACCAGAGCAGATCTAAAGCTGTGCGGGTATTAAATATCCGTCACAACATCACCGTGTTTATGGGACGCAACCTTACGGTAGCGAAGAATTGAACCTGGTGGCTGGTGACTGCAAGGAAGAAAGCGTGCATAATTTTCACCATTACGCTAATGCTTTTATGAGTACTTTAACTTACGAGGATGGTGTTGGATGACATGAACCCGGGTGCCGGGTGCACTGGCCTCCACAGTAGAAAATGATGCCACCGGGAAAATAGTGAACTAACCAAACAAAAGAAACTAATGAAGCAACGAAAGGGGAACGTGGATACGTAAGGGATGGCACGTTCGTTTGGAACTTTTCCTTTTTCTTTAGTGTAATGCCATTCCCTTGCAGGTAACGTATGTTTCCGGGGTTTTTTTTTTTTTTGGAGGCGAACAAAATTCACCGTTGGGAGATCACTTTAATCGATGTCGGGGGAGTCACGTTCACCGGTTGGACGGATGGACGGATTCTCTACAACCCCACCCTCCCCTCAAGCCCACCTTCCCTCCCTCAAGTCGGGATGATGTTGTGTGGCGATGAGTAGTGTAGTGCCCGTGGCAAGTAATCTGATCTGGCACGATCGGGTCTTGATGGCTGCGATGAACCACACGCAGCAAAGAAACGTGCAAGATGGTGTTAGTACACCGTACATCAGGTACACTCGGTGTACGGTGTTATGAGTGAGAAACAAAACAAAACACATGTGTGTCGCTGTGTGTTGTGCATTTTTGTAACCTTTTTGGGGATGGGGCAGGTTTTTGTTTTACGAGTGCTTTTACCTCGTTGCTCGCTTACCCGCCGCAGTGAGGTATGCAATCCGCAGCGCACAGCACAGAACGCTTAAAACATTCATCTGGCTTCGAGACGTGGCAGACGATTTACGCTTGATTCGTTTTTACGCCAAAATGTTCTGTACCCCCCACCCCCTCCCTCCTCACTCCCCTCACTCCCAGAAAGCAGATGCTGCTGTAGCAGTTGGAACCGTAACCGTAAGAACGAAGCAAACAGCAAACCAAACAAAAAAACGACTTGTTACATCGCCTGCTAACACTGCTAACGCTGCTCTCCGGTCCGGTTGGAATGGGCGTTCCCATGGTAACGTAGAAATGGTTACACGAACACGTGTTGTAAACATGGCGTAAAGGTTCGCTAACCTAGTCATGGTTTAAAAACTCTAACCGAAACAAAAACAAAAACCCTATTTTGCAGAAATGTTAGCAAATTCCATTTGTGGTGAGTTTTAAAGCAATAAAGAAAGAACAAAAAAAAACCGCACACCCACACACAAACACAAGCTCGTTTGGCGAACCCGGGGAGGCGAACCGCAATGTTTTTGTGATTTTTATGACGATTACGTTTGCCCTTGATGGTTGATGAGAACTGTTTCGCAACAGGCTGCGAATTCTTTATTTCGAAAAAAAGGAAGGGTTTTTTTTTATTTGCGGGTCCGGTCGTTATCAGCTGCAGCTGTGTGTGTGTGTGTGTGTGTGTGTGTGTGTGTGTGTGTGTGTGTGTGTGTGTGTGTGTTTAAAGCGCACACTGTACCGGACGAAGGGATAAGGCTTGCGGACAGGGTAATAAGTTTTCGCCTGGGTTCGATTTGCTAAACTTTGCGGTGCGTTCTCGTTCCCGAACGATTGGGACTGTGACTGTTGTGAGTGGAATTTTAATGAAGCATTTATATCTGTAATGTCTGCTTAAAGTAGTCGACTGTTTTACTGGTAGCTTTGTGCTTTTGTTTTTAAAAAATCTTTCTTACAACTAATGCCCCTTTTCTTGTGTCAAATAAAGCATAATTGCTTACTAATTTATCAACAAAACCTTTTCCTATTGCTTAAGACTAAAGTGTTTGCTATTGATGAATATTAACACCAGGAAAACTAGCCCGGTCATCACAGGCCGTGTAGGCAGGTTGTGAAGCTGTTTACAACTAGCTCGAAAGTACTGGTTGGTGTCCACCCCGTATGCAGCTGTGTTTATCAATTTGTCATGCTAATGGAAGAAACGATGAAGATCCTTCGGATGACTTTCCACTTGCTGGACAAGCCTTGGATGTATTTCCTATGTTGTGATTGCTTGTGAAAAGGAGCTGTGTGAGCTGATAATAAAACGCCTTCGAAAAGCACTTGCACAGGTGTTAAGTGAGTGGTGTTGCCGGAACTCGTACATTGCGTGTATCGGCACAATCGAAGGGGGAGGATTTAAAAAAAAAATGGAACCATGCTACGGTTCAGCAAAAGGACACCGATCCTGTCAAAATCTGCCCATCGGGTCTTGATGACTGAGATGGAGTTTGTTTCTAAATATTTGATTTAATATAGAATATGTTATGTTATTCCCTCGTCGGTCACGACTGGGTGTGGGCAATTGAGTTACTCCTTGGACAGATTGAGCTGTTCCCCGTGCCAACCCTTGCCCCGGCAGAGGTTTTTAGTCGTCCAAACACACTGCCCTACTGAAAGGATGTGTGTATGTGTCACAACTACACCATACTACAGGGAACTTGCTGGGATGCCCCGATGCCTGGGTGTGTGCCATTGGGGAACAGACAAACCTCCATCTCGGTATGCTTCGCACGTTCCAGTTTGGCCACTTGGCAACCAGTAGTTGGAAAGCAGGGGTAGCAGCATGAGGGAACAACTACTCATGGGTAATCATTAAAACATTGTCGGTACGGTACGGTACCGAACGACCGATCTCTCACCGGGGCTCACCGAATGGGATTTGTGGCACATTGAACTCACAATCGGAAAGGGGTTTTTCGTTGGTACCAGGTAGCTGATGCCTGGCACATGGTACGGTGGAGCACTTTTCGCTTTAGACTTGATATGGAGATTTGTTTGCCGTTTCCGCAACCCTCCCCTCCCCACCCCCATCCTTTCCCCTTTTGAGCACCCCCTTTTTGCTGGTTAGTTCCATCGTACGGGATTGGGTAAGAGTGGCAATCAAACCTTTGCTGTACTACAGTACAAAAAGCGGCGGACGAGCTCAGCTCAGCACCATACTAAAGAAACTTTTAAAGAAGGATTTCGGCAACGGCAAACGGCCATTGGCACAGAGGGAAGAAGCTTTTAGTTTATTTACAATGTGGATATCATTGGTACACGTACGGTCTGGTGCACATGTTTCTTTTGATTTGCACGAATCCTTTGGTAAACATTTCGCCTCCTAATGCTGCCGGACCTGTTGGTGCTTCTGCCTTCGCTGCCAGGTTTACTATTATAACTTTTGGTTCATTCGGTTGGAAAAGTATCCTCCCCTCCCCGGGGATGGTGGTCAAAGTGCGATGATGCACTGTTGCGAGTGAGTCAAAGAAATAAGCTCTTCAATCGATTGAAGGATGACCATTTTTTGGTGTGACATTACTGATGAGGTTGCTCGCAGTAAGACGGTTCGGTTCAAGCGGTGTAGATTATCACTGTCTGAACAGTTTGAGCAGTTAGTCAGGATTGTGGAAAAGCACATCCACACACAGCCATTACTATCTAAATTGTTCCGAGTAATTGAAGTTTATTGGAGTAGTAACAAAATGGTGAATGGAATATGTTCCCTTTAAACCTGCAACCAAGTACGGGTCAGGTGAAGTTTTACAAGCACCAGTACGTACCCACTTCCGGCAGCATCCATCAGCTGGTCTGATGCCGGAAAAAAAAGGAGCGCTAGAAATGACTGGCAAATCGAAAAAGTTTATCATTTCCCATTTCCGCTGGATTTTTCGTTCTTACGTACGTACGTACTAAGGTACATGGTACCGGGGTAGTATGATCTCCCAGACGTTCTCAGCCAGTCTGTCAATGTCACTCGTGAGCAGGAAGGTGGATGACACACATCACGCGGCAAGTGCCGTCGCGATACTGCCGACGTTGGCTTGATGCTGGATGATTTCCGTTCCGAGGTTATTTATCCGTTTAGTTCGTACGCGCGTTGTACCTTCCACGTGCTGGGTTTCAGCTTTATTTCTCAATGTTTCACCCACAAGACTCTCAAGCATCAGCGGGACCGGGAACTGGGAGGGTCGGGAAAATCTTTTACGTGCCTCACGCTACACCATGGGACACGGCTCAACGGCTGTCGACCGGACCGGACGGCACAGACCGTGTGCCGATGTGACTTTGCCCGTTCGCTAAGATTTTCCCCGGTGCCCCGGAGTGTTCCGCACGCCCTCGTACGCGCTCACGTGCTATGCAAATTGAATCACGTTTGGGAGATAAATTTTTTCAACAAATAAAATTCTCATCACTCGGATGATTTATGAATAAAATATGCAGTAGATTGTGTGCGGCGGGCGAAGCACGCACAGCACCCGTTCGCTCCCAGCAGACCCGGAGCAGACAGGGAGCAAAGGGGTTTTTTTGTTGTTGTTGTTGTTGCGCTTTATGCGAAAAACGGTGCGCCGATGCGCTGTTGCGCTTGCCATTCGAGCATTTGTTTGCTTGTGTGTGTGTTTTCTCTCTCTCTCTCTCTCTCGCTTCCACCGGATGGTGGAACAACTTGAGCACTACATCAAATTCACTGAACCACTTTCGTTACGGCGTTGCGAACTCACGCGGTTTGTCTCATTGCCGGGTGGCAAACACTTGCCACTGTTCCCACATCCGCTTTCATCTCCGGTGCGCCGCGCGGTGCCGAAAATCGTCTGCTGGAACAAGCGCCGGGGAGCGGAAGTTGACAAACTTTTTCTGCAAAGCCATTTGTCTTGTCCGTTTGGTGCTAGTGGTGGTGATGGTGTCACGATTTGGAAAGTTGTTTCGATTGCTGGAGCGAAAGTTATGGTAAATATACAATTGATAGAGCTGCAGCGAGTGGTGCAGCCACACTCGACGCGGCATGTGCACTTGTGGTGATGAAGTAGTTTCAACGTTGCTTATCGAATTCCAACAGCAACTGATAATTTTTGTAGATGGTGTGCTGTGGAAAGTAAGAATTGGTGTTGTTGCTTTTATGCGAAGGACAAGCAGTTTATTTGCTTTTGGTCGAACAACATCCGAATTATTAACCTTGACGTGGTTGATGTGGTTTTGAATTTAAAAGAATTTGTGCCCCAAATACTTTAGGATGTGTTAAACCTGGAATTGGTTTTTAAGAAATGGGATTTGAATACTGTTAGGGGACTTTAATCTTAAGGCCTAATCTACATCATGAAACAGGTTTGGTTTTAGTTAAAATATTTTGAGTTGTTAACCTACACGTTTCTAGAACTTCGGAAACGTTGAGCTGCAGCTTCGTCTCTGGAATGTATTAAATAAAGAAACGATTTTATGCAATGAGAATTGCATACCTTTCGGGGACCTAAATCTTGTGGCATAAGGTTGAACCTTGATACGATTTACATGAAGTGAGAATTGCATACTTTTAGGGGACTTAGATCTTATGGTTTGATTACGAGTAGTCACAAGTGGCAAATCCTTTTTTTAGTAGTTAATTTTTATTTGCTTGTGTCTGGTATTTTAATGTAGCAAGAAAAAACTGTAATCGAGAACTTGCTCTAACGATTATTTGTGAATAATCTAATAAATCTGCGAAATAAAACCAGAAAAACCTTTGCCGTGTGCGGGAAAGGCTAAACTCAAACGAAGCAATCTATTTACAGCAGCTGCATTTTTGATCGGTTTTGTGGCATGTGCTGGAAAGCAATCTTAAAAAGCTTGAATGTCTCACCCCCCCCCTCCCCGCCCCCTGATGGCTGGCAAAGGATTTGATTGAATCAGTTTGAGTTTGCAAAACATTCCTTCGCCATTGATATTCAAATGAATGCTTTCCCGACTGTTGCTGCGAGTTGTGGGCGCTCAGTTCTAGCCTAGAATTTAATTACTACTCAGCATGAACGTCGCGGACGTTCATCTGCATCGAAATAGCGATACGATGTACTTTACACAACCACCTGCACCTTCGCCGGGGAACTTGTGGACACAACCGGCAAACCAAATTTCTCATGCAAAAGTTGCAGCAAGTGCACCGAATACACCGCGATGTCAAAGGGAAACGTGGCGAAAGTTTAAGAATGTGACCTCCCTTGGCAGTACAAGTAGAGTGTCGTTGAAATCAAAGGTACGATGGAATACGGATGATCTGCTTAGCGAGTTGCAATATTCATGAGTATGGCAAAGGGTGGAGAGGGGGGGGGGGGGAAGGAGGGAATAATGAGGAGATATAGGAGGGAAGAAAAGAATGGATGGTTTGGTTAAAGCGAAAGCACTTGGGCACAAAAATGTCATCCTCGTGCGACACACCGAGCAGAAAGCAGTAAGCAGAAAGGCGAGAAAGATGATGATGAAGACATTCGCCGAACGCGCCAAAGTGTTTTTTTTTGAAGATGGGAAAAAGAAAGAATGCCGGATCAAACGAATGGTTGAAAGTAAGAAATAAATGGATGAGACGAAAATATGCGGAGCACAAAGAGGAGACAGAGCAAGAACAAAGCAAAGAACGCCACAGGAACCGGAGGGGAAAAAAACCTCCCGTATTCTCTGGCAAAGAGCAGCACCGTGCCGTACCCGAAGCAGCAATCCATGCGGCAATGAAAGAAATTCATTTAATTAATTTAAATATTCAATGCTGATATCATAATCACATTCATGACTGCGAACGATACTGGAACGAGTGGAAAGAATGTTGTGGCGCCCGTAACGTGGCTCGTACGCGCCCGGGCACCGTGTGAAAAAGGATTCCTTCCTTCCTTCCTTCCATTTCGGTTTTTCGTGGGAAAGTATGTACTCACGGTGTAGGGCGTGATGCGCGGGGTGCAATTTTACTTCATTAGAATAAGAACGGCGAAGGTAATGGAGATCATTGGTTTTGGGTGCTGGTGGTTTTGCAGTACAATTTTAATTGCATTTTTTTGCAAACATTTAGCGTGAACCATCCGCACGATCCGCGTGGCTGGTAGCTGGTGTATTTTTTCTCTCTCTTCTCCTGTGGCCGGAAGAACTTTTTCTTGTTTCTTGCGTATGCACCAAGTACGAAGCCGTGGTTCGTACGATGGCGTGTGAATTGCCAGTTTCCGGTAAGGTGATAGGCGAAGCTCTGCGTGGGAATCATTAACAAGCAATTGTTTTCTAGCGGGTTGAAAATAGCCCATTAGACAAGGGGGATTTGTAAAGATAATTTTTTAATGGTTAGTTATATGAAAAATGTACAATTTTTATCTGATTTTTTACATTATCATAAGTTTGCCACTAAATATTTGTCTTGGTTTAATGCGTGATGTGAACAAATCTGTGAACAAATGACTTTTAAATTGTTTTGCTCTGCAAATTGCATAACTTCCAGGCGGATTGCGAACCTTTTCAACCTTCGCAAAAAAAGCAGAATCACCTTTTGAAGTATGCATTTCATTAGTGGAAAAGTGGTACATTTCCAAGTTTTGTATCGCATTAGCACTGGAAAGCAACAAGGAACATTTACAAGTGAAACGACTGTTTACTCGCCAGCAAGTGTTATTGCGAAAGTTGTATTACCGTACAACGAAACGTCTGCCCGATTGCACTGGGCAAAACTTTGCCGGGAAGAATCGCACATTACAGTCGAAATACATACATGGAATGGATTTTAGATAGCTGTTGGTGCGTGAAAATGGATCCGAAAGCGTAGCTGTCAAGTTGCTCTCTTCCGGGGGGTTTTCGATGCGTATTGCATACTTTGCAGGCGCACCTTTTCGCATGGCACACTGCGATGCAAGGTGTAAAGTAAAATGGATGAAATATTTTACATAATCACAAGCGGTTTGAGCGTGTTCGGTAGGAGCTTAGATTTGGAACGAAATCCGTCACAGAGTTTTGTGATAAAGTGTGTGTGTGTGTGTGTGTATGTGTGTGTGTGACACGCGATGAAGACCCGTGCCACGGCAGGCTGGTCGCGCGAAGCGCAGTATAATTTCACCTTAATTAACTGATAATTAAATATTTAACTTTCATATTAATTAAAATGTAATCGAATTTCAAGCTTGCTCGCATCGCCCGGTAGCATTATGGCGCACGTACTGTAGGATGAACGTGAAGATTACGGCGGGTCGAATTGGAGCCTGGCTTGGCTCGTGGAAGCACTCGATGCCACGTCTGCACACGGGCTGATAAGACGAAGAGCCGGAATTTTGTCTGCCGAGACGAAAATCGTGTATGTGTGTATGTGACTGGTTGCGTGGTGGTGTGGTGAGAAAGATTTAAATATCGTTTGCAAAGCGATTTGAAGGTAAGGCGTTACCCATCGGTTGCTGTAAAACGGTAGGCTTGGCAGTCCGGCTACGGAACACTATCCGTTCGGTAAATATGCTGAACCATTTGTTTGTGCACATACACCTTCAAGCGCGCACACATACACACACACATAACCTGAGAATGTGGTGTAATTGTTTTAGGGAAGTTGCTTTTTTGTTTAATCAGCATTTTTTTATTCTCTCAGCCAAACGCACTTCTGCGGTCGGAATTTCTGCGGATGATAAATTGTTACGATCGAGGCACCGTGGCTGAGCCACTCGAGTTTATAACTCGGGCTTCCATTCGGCAGAGCGTACCAAAGGTGTGACGGTACAATTTACCATCATTAATTTTCCATCCATCGCTGCTAATTGATATTTTAAAACCGGTAACCGGCAACCGGCGGTACCGATGACGACTCGTCAGTATTTCGAGGGTAGCGCCGAGCGCCTGTCCGAAGGGATAATTAATAGTCTTGCGTAGCGCGAATCTTACACGCACACGCACGCATCCGATCCGTCAATATGGGGAAGGGCGCACCGGCCGGAACAAGGAAGAGGCTTATTATTACTACTATCATTATTATGTGTCCAGCTGTGGCAGTTTCCAAGGGGTTTCGTGTCGCCCGGATGCGCCCGGACGATTTAGTGGGCCGGATTTTGCTGAGCTGAGAGATCTGCACGGGCGGGACCGTCCCAGTGCCGTGCGAGTGATCATCTCCCGCTGACAGGAAATGAATCGATGACAGCTAATTAATAATTATTCCTAATCCGGGCCGTATCCACGCGAATGGTTGCGGGCATTCTGGGTACTGCCGGGCCAGGCCGGACCCCAGCGCAAGCGTGCAGTGCATTGCGTGGTGAATTGTTATGATGTGGTTATGCTTTTTGTGGGACCAGTCAATGTAGATGATGATTTATGATGGGTGGTGTGTGTGTTTTTTTTTCCCTTTCGGCAGGGCTGGGGGACACACAAACAGGGCGGCAAGTTTTGGGGAAGGTGGAAGGTTGTAAAGTAATAATAATAGATTTCCCGTACCCGTCGCGAAGGAAGCGCACCTGTTTTGGGGTGGACGTGTACCGTGAAGGAAGCAGCTTTCCATTGAGCTTTAATGTTTTGGTGGCATGAATGTGCTAAAATATCTTCTTCGGTTTTAATGAGGTTGTGTAAGGTAGGAACGGCTGGCAGGCAAACAAGGCATGATTTATGAGGGCACGCTTCAGAGTGGGAACGTTTTAAACTTATGTACTCTTTGATTGCTCGGAATGGTGCCTTATTAAGTGGGGAATGTATTTGTTTTTGGTAACATTTAAAAATTCTTATAAAATTTTCGATTAATAATTACATAACTCACCATCTTTCTTCCGCCATTTTGGATAAATTACAGTTAATTTTCTTTGTCTACTCCGGTGTAGTGTTGGAAGGTGAGATTGATAGTTTTTTTTGCCCTCGAAATATCTTACAGATTCGTCCATCTGTACTCTTGAGCGTTCTTGCACTTGTGCTCAAGTGCTTCCATGTTCTTCGGCGAACGATTCCGCTTTCCGATGTGTGCAAATAATATTTCTGTTTTAACAAGCATTTTGCAATATCTTCACCTGCGTTCACCCGAGTGTTTCATACATGCTTGGTAAAGCTGCTATTTTTACACCTTCCGGTGTCGGCTTCGTTAACGATCGAGCACAGCTAAAACTCGGCTGTACTGGGAATTCTGGTAACAGTTTGGTGCAATATCGTTACACATCGTTGCACAAAAAAATGGAAAGAAAAGAGCCGTAGCACGAAAAAAGGGGTCTTCTTGTAGAGCTTTGCGAAAGCATTTGTTGGACAAAAATAAAAAAAACAAACCCCAAGCCATGTGCAAGCGAGAAAGAAAAGGATGAATGACGTAGCAGCTGAAAGAAAAAGAAAAAAAACAACTAACAACGAAGCAAAAGAGGTTAACCAACTGCCGGCGAGAGTATCTGGAATACACACTTTCCCTGAATGCTCATTCGTACGGGTCCGGATCGAGCAAAGAGGTAGCAAAATCAGCGCTCCTTCAGCTTGCAATTGAAATGC
The DNA here is from genome assembly GCA_018908115.1 of Anopheles rivulorum. Classification (NCBI taxonomy): domain Eukaryota; kingdom Metazoa; phylum Arthropoda; class Insecta; order Diptera; family Culicidae; genus Anopheles; species Anopheles rivulorum. The sequence goes on from STHB01028392.1 coordinate 10,592, forward strand.
TACCCGAAGAAAGAAACATTTTATTGCATTTGATACATTCATCAGCAGCTACAGCTATGTGCTTGCCGAACGACCGGGAGGCTTTCGTGCCATTTGGCCTGATGCTGAAATAAATCAGCTGTTTCTTTAATGGCCGTCGGAAGGGGTTTGGTGGAAGTAATGCTTTCCCCCCCCCCCCCCGTCTTATTTCGCCTTACTTGTGCGCGCGTCATCGCAACACACCACGATCGTTGTTTGGTGAGGTTGTAAACCAACATGGACAGGGCGACGTCGTTTAACAGTTTTTTCTTCAATGCTTTTTATTTCTACTGCACTGCAGCCGGGCATTCATCGGCAT
>STHB01028408.1:0-10927 GCA_018908115.1 Anopheles rivulorum
TGTACGTAGTGTACGCGAACTATTCGCATAATGGTTCCGCATGAAACGGTGAGCGAAAAGCTTGCTATTAAGGGAGGAGGTCGTTCGGATAATTTTACCAAAGCAAAAACAAAACAAAACAAAAAAAAACGAAACAGTAGAAGAAAAAGAAAACCGTTCACGTTTGGCCTTTAATTATCAGCACCGTCCTAAAGCGAAGTATCATAACCTAACCTTGGCCCCGGTCAGGAACTATCACGGGACGTGCTTCAAAGCAAATGTTCAACATCGCATGCGAGCAGCAAGAACCTGGAATGTTGGCTGAGGGAATGAACTGCTGCACGACGAAATCGTTTACGCTTACACCTTGCTTGTGCTGTGACGTGCAGTAGGAAGTCAGGATATAAAATTTCCCCCCGTGTAGCTAATTTACCCGTGGTTTCTATGGAATTTTGCAATTGAAGTGCTTTTATTGTGCTTTTCCTATACATCTTGCCACTTACATACGTTTTTCAATCTTGTTTTTTTTTTCTTCTATCGATAGTAGCGGCTAACGAATAGCAAATTACCATCGTGAACACTCTATCAAAGACTGCTTTTTTCCACTCTCTCTCTCTCTTTCTCTCTGGTGACAAATCAGTATATGCGTTAAAATCCTTTTGTTTTGTTTTTCCCCGGAACCCCCGTAATTTATCCTTTTTGTGTGACACTCGAATGACATAGTGATTAAAAGTTGCATAAAGGTGTGCGTGTGAAATGTGTTTGCGTGGCGCGATCAGTTAAGATGCGACGTATCCTCCTAGACAATTGATCAGTGCGTTGCAAAAGTGTCTGCGTTTAGACGCTAGTGTGTATTACTTAACAGGTGCTACATTGTGCTTGCCGTTACTACGTGTTAGACACAAGGAGTAGGCATAATCATCTTCAACTAGTTCTTCTATCAAACGTCCAGCTATCATACGGCTAATTTGTTGCAACGGTTGTCGTTAGTAGTAAAATAAGTGTACAGGCTTAGTTTTGCGAGCAAAACACGGCAGTGTTGTTGCAACCGAATGTTGTGTCAAACCCCAGTAACGCTTCACGCTTGCGACCGTCAATTCATTACCGGATTTACAGTGAAACATTTGTGAGCAAAAAGGAAAAAAAAACAGGTGCATATGTGTGCGTGTGCATAAGTTGCCAATCACCGACGGTGTTTAAGTAAGATCCCGCGCCCGTGGTGCTCCTTGGGGAAGTATATAAACACCGACAATAGGAATCTCCAAATAGGAAAAACACAAAACAAAAAGGATAACGCTTGCAGGTAGCGGCGTAACCGGAAAACGTAACGCTTGCTACTAACTACCCAACGGTCAGGTCGCATAATAATGGATAGAATTTGGATAACATTTTTGCTATTGATTATCGCCATCATTTACGGGCAAACGAGTAAGTACAGCAACAGTTCTGCGCTAAGGAAACACAAAAAAAAAACCACATACACCGCTTATCCGTGATGTGTCTTCCCCACGCTGTCAGCCTGTCCGCTCACCCGCTCCAACCCGCTCCAACCCGTCCCTAATGTCTGTTTGTGTGTGCGTGTTCGTAGAATAAAATGTAGAAGAATGGGGAAATAAATAACCAAAGATGAAGGTAACGGGGGCAGCTGGGTGCAAAGTTTACCACCCCCCCCAAAAGTCCCTCGAGGATGTTCCGATTCTGTGGTGAGCGGTCAGCATGCCAGTGCGGTGAGCACACATCACACATACAACACACACCCACACACACCCACACACAAACAAACAGCACACTCCCGCACCAATACATGCAGGCATGCAGGGGCGTACATGAGCATGGAGCATCATTTGGTGGTGGTGGTTTATCTGTCTTTCGCTCCCATCGAAACCGTCCCGAGGTCGGCAGTTCGGCGTTGCAATCATTTTCTCCACCTTTTCAACAGTTACAGCACACAGCAGAACCGGAACCTTTTCTTGAAGTGGTGCGCTGACGATACACTGGAGCGTCTTATCGCTCTTCCGTTTATCCCTTTCACCGCTTCGGGTTCTTGGTGCGGTTCGCTCCCTGGTCACCTCTTGGCAAAACCCCCTCAGGAGTCAACTTTCATTTTCTCAACCCCCGTTTCCCCTTTGCTGGCCTGCCGTTCCTCACCAGAATGGAGCTGGGTTGTCCTGTCGTGTTTTTTTTTCCTTCTTGCTTTTGTTTGGTTTGTTGCTTTGCTTCTTGGTCAACTCGAGTGACGCGAGTGATAAAAATGCCTTCAACCGGGAGACAGCCAACACGGCACAGCACTGCACCATATATCGTGGGTGACGAAATAAAAAAAAAAAACAAGAAAAACAGGAAAAAGGCACAACACGATGATCGGTTGCGCAGGGTGATGGGTGTGCTAACGGGTGCCGCGGGTGACGCGGGTGACGTGTCTGACTGACGTTGCCCTTCGTTAGACAATCGATTGTGCCTTGTATAATATAATGGTGGTTAAGGCGTCGCGCTACAGTTCATATCCTTATCAGCGGTTTTTCGTCCACCGTCGACTCATCTTGTCATTCTGCTGCTGCCTAGCCTGTGTTGGTGTCTAAGACACCGCTAGTACCAGCCGCAAGGTGCGACGCGTGTACACTTCCATTAGTTTATCTTGCGGTTCAGGTGTTCCGCAACTCGTTGCTTGCCACGGCGAAGGTGTGTTCGCCGGGCCGGGCACCACTCGATGCGCGGTGGTTAGGCTCAGGACAGGGTCGGTCGGGTTGGGCGGCTTCCCATTTTGTCCCTCGGCTCGTTAGACGTGCCATTGTTACCCTGCGACCGTGTGGAACACTTCGTTGATCATCGCAGTTTGCGTTCCTGCGCTCGTGCTGTTGGAGTTGAGGAGCACCCAGGTAGTTTGGCGAACGTACGTACTCCACAGCGCACTACGTCGAGAAAGAAGAAGAAGAAGAAGAAGAAGAGGAGGAAAACCCCCCCCACCCTCCGAAGAAGAATGGCAATACTGTTAACATAATTTTTATGCTTTTCTAATGGTTGCTTTCCAACCAGCCAACACTTCTACCCGTATACAAACACGGGACGGAGTTTTTCTTGCGCGAAGCTCACGATTAGTGTTTTGTGAATTGTGCGAAGACGAACCTGGAACAGATAAACAAATTTTACCCAAAGGAACGGAAAAGGAATTAAATAAATAAATAAATAAATACGCAATCATTTTCTTCGGTCGAGGATGCTTTTAGCTGGAAAATTCCTTAATCACATGCTGTTTTCTAAAAGTTGGCTTAAATGTCTCGCCAGATCGAATGGTGGCTTTCCCAGGTTTTTCCATGCGAGAGAGAGAGAGAGAGAGAGAACGAAAAAAAAAACAACAAACTTTACATGACACAAACAAAACAAAGCAAATCGTACAACAACAACAACAACAGTAAAGCAGTCAAACGAACTCGTCACGGTTGGAGTTTCGTATTTACTTGAGCCGTGTTGATGCCACGGTTTGTCCTCTGGGGATGATCGTTATCACCATTCCCACCAACACCACCACCACCACCCACCATTTCGCTAACGATTGTCACTACCGGACCGTACCTCCCGAGTCCACCACTCACGCCCCCCCCCCCCTTCGACGGTGTCATCCCCGGTAAGCACCACATTGTTGTCACAACGGCTGGTTGCTGCAGGGGAGCGAGGTTTATTTTAAACCCCCGACAGCGACAGCCCACAAGGTTTTGCAAACGGTTTTGGCGGTTGGCAAACGGGCTTGGAGCTACAAAGGGGGGAGGGGGAGGGTTGCTGGGGAGTTAAAGAAAGTTTGCTTGTTAATCATACTCATTTTTCATCCAGTGCCTATCAATCAGTGGTGCTTGTCGCGCCGACTTGTGTTATGATTATCGCGATTTTAGTAATGAGGAACAAAACAAGGTTGCAAAGTGGGGTGCGACGGGGGGAGGAGGAGAGTGTGTTATTGAACTTGGTGTTGGGGTGGGAGGGGTGGGTGGAGTTAAGGGGTTGAAGGGAAGAGTGGAGCAGTAAGCTGCGGAACGGGTTTAACGAAGGTATCGCAAATGGGATGATGTGATAACAGAAGCAAAGGGGTAAGTAGGGCGAGGGGAAGCAAGGTGGAAGGGATGGAGGTGTGAGTGAGCAGTGGAAGACGCGGCTTCTCGAGCATTCTTTCCACAATTGCCACAAACGGGGCCCGGGGCGATTTTTTTGGTTCCCATCCCGCACCTTCTTGGACCGGTCCGTGCTGCGTATTGTAGTGATGGGCAGCAGCAGAAACGATTGTAACTTTTCCGATTCCGGTAAGGTAAGACATTTTTTCCCTCCACACCCCCCCTCCCCCTCCCTCTCTGTTAACCCCTTTGACCTTCCCCTCCATCATACTCGGAAGTTGCCCGTGCTGCCGTGACAAGATGTGTCCTGCGAGCAACAGTGAGACTTTTCCTTCCATTTTTCCATTTGTTTTTCTTTTTGTTTTTTTTTGGAGGAAAAGCTCATCCTCCTAGTGGAGAGTGGAATTGTTACGCGTAGCAATACACACACACATACGCGCGCGCACGCGCTTCAAATGTGGTTGTGCAAAGGAGAGAAGAAAAAAAAACACATCATCATCACCCAGCGTTACCCAATTTCTATCATATTGTTCTCCCACGCCATTGAAAGAATCGGTTTCTTTCCATTTGCTGTTACGATTCCATCACATCGGGGGCTTTTGTCTTGGCCCTTGTTTTTTTCTTCCGTTTGTTGTTGCTGCTGTGCTGTGCAGCTGTCTGCGAAAATCATGAAGCATATCGCTCCCTCTAATGGTGGTGATAATGGTTGGGAGGCGCAGAATTTTCCGCACAAAAAATTGTATTTGCTTTTTCCACCCTTGTTTCATTCCCTTGCTCTCTTCCGCTTCTTCTTGTTCCCACGTGTGTTGGTGGCAGCTTTTACACATATTCTTCTACGCGTGTTTGATCATGCCACGAATTTGTTTCATCGCTTCACTTGCTTTGCCGCACATCAAATATTTTCCCCTATCGGGTTGTGCTAAATGTAGCCAGCTGTAGCGCCAGCTAAATGTGCAACATATGTAATACGTTTTGCGTGTGCTGCTGAACGAGTATGAGCTCGCTGGGTTGGATTGGTTCGATTCAAAGCAATTCGGATTCGCTTGAGTTAATGACTCACATCTCTTTTATGTATATTATTTTAGTGCTTTAAACGACAAAAGCCATCTCGTATTTTAATTTCTCCTTTGCACGATTGCATTGTTTAATTAGATTTGCAACCCTAATGATCTGGTTGGTAACCCCATATAATCTAAACCACTTCTTTTGGTACATCATACATAATAATCACCATTGTTTACTCAGTACTCAGATTCAGTAGTACTAAAACGAGGGATATAAACGACATAAGATTTTCAATGAGTAATGTCATAACGTTGTAACTGCGATGTCACAGCTCTTTCGCTGCTACAACCTGGACAAGACAAACGTGTATTGTAATCGTAACAAATGTTTAACCGTTAAACTTGAACACATACATATCTTGATGTTGTACGACATTATCCACTGTAATATCAACACACGTAAAACTTTGCTGCAATGCTACAATTCTGGCAGGTAAGTCCTTGCATGATATGCACTTATCAAATGAACAATGGTCATACAGATTCGTCAGACAAGGTGCACTAGGCGTCTTACCATCAATCAACAACTTCAATCAAATGTAAGCGTGTGCGTTGTGCAGTTTAGCTAAAATCGTATCGAAAACTATGTACAGTTGTTATTAACCTTTTGTTATTGTTTAATTTTGCAAACACTGTCTAGTGATTTAGTGTTTTTATGTTAAAAGTGTGGCAAAACCAAAGTGAAATTGCAGTGCAGTTGTGAGATATTGAGTGTTTATAAAAGCAAGTGCGTTTGTTATGTTATTAGAAACGGAATTATTCTTTGGAGAAAATTAAATTCTTCCAATATTGACATTATCTCTTTAGTTTAAATTAGTGATTTTTAACACTATCATTAGTTTCATTAATTGAGGGTTATTTCTGAAAAGCTAACATTTACACTATCATTTCACTTACCAAGTTATAAGCTTCGAAAAAAAATATATAAATCTACAGCTTGCATTATTATCGCGAATGGCACAATTTGTTTTCATTCTTAAATGTAGTTTAAATTTAAAGTGGGCGAAAAAATTATTCATTGTATGCGCTGAAACTTGTGCCTCACCGCCAATGAGATTCAATTGGATAAATCCAACCCTAATTAAAAAAAAGAGTAGATTATAAGCCGAGAACTCCAACCACTTGCAGGGTATATCGTGCATCATGGGAATTGATGCGAGATGAGCAAGTGTACCTAACCTTTCCCGGCAGTACAGCCAGCTTTTTTTTCTGTGTGTTTTTGTGCTCGACAACTGTGCTGGCTGCTGTTGGTGGCGTGGATATATATACACGTTTTTTTTTTCATTCTTGTTGTTGTGTGAAGCAAGGCTCTTTGTTGAGTGACGCTAAATGCTATGCGCGGACCATAGACTCTGGACGGTAGCCCTGGAAAAGTTGGACCGTAGCCCAGTCCGGCGATTCAGGTCTGGGTCCGGTTTGGTGTTCGGTATCGTCCGCAAGCTAACCTGTTGCGAGAGCAAGTGCGGGATCGGTACCGAACAATCTGTACGGAGCAAACAGCGCGTTAACGACAATTGCAGTGCTGGAGTGTTGTTCCATTTCGGTCATAAAAAAGCAGCAAGAGTTGCATGAAACAAAGTGACGATAAAATTATCTATTTGACTTGATAAGCTCTCTCTCTCACGCCAGGAAGTGTTATTCAGCGAGAGTATCGTTTAACCGCGCGGCTGGCAGCGAGACTTGTCAGTTCCAGTGGAGTACTGTTGATGGTTGTTGCTTCATGCCGCTGTACGTAAATAGCGAATAAAGTATGATCGTATTTCTCGAAGGGCGGAGGGGGGGGGGAGTGGGGGTGAGGATGAAAGTTTGCTCGCAGAGCTACTAGGGCAATGGTTTTTTTCTTTGCATGTTATACAGAATGTTTTATGGTAACATAGCAGAATAAGTGTAAGTCAACAGGTCTCGCTATTAAATAGATTAAAAAAAAAATACATTCAACTGATGGTCCAAACAGACAATTATTTCAACCATATGTTGTCAATAGTACCAAAAGCTCAAAACCAGTGCATGACATTTCGGAAAAAAATGTGTCTTCCTAAGAAATAAGTCACCGATTGAACATCTTTGTTTTTTTCTACGGAGCAGTAGGTCCCGATCGACCAGCCTAACCATTATGGCCGTGGAAGCCACGCTTAACAAAATGGTTGAACAAAATGGCAATGGTTAGCGCAAAAATAAAAAAAAAACAAAATGTTTTTTGTTTTTCGCACAAAAGGACGCGTGAGAAGGATTTTTCGATCGCAAATCGTCCATTTTGCTGGGGGGGTAGAAACCGGGAAGGGCCCACCCATTCTGTTGGGTGTGAACCCTTTTCTCCGTCAATGCGCCCGCTCCGATGACAAACTGTTGGCGGTTGGGGTGGCCCAAACCCCATCCCGCCCTCCCCATTCGCGCCCCTTGCTGTCTGGTCGCTCAACGTCAGCAAAAAAAAAAGTCAAAATTTGAAAGTGTCAGAAATTTAATTAAAAGTATTTTTCTGCTCCTAATCGCATCTTCTGCTCGCCCCGTGCGCCCAGCGTACGTACCCGACTTCGAAGTCGTCCGATAACTCTGTCATTGGGGCTACGGTGTCTGCTGTGCTGCTGTGCTGCTTTCGCTTTCGTGCTCTTCCTTTTACGGAGCGCCACACGTACATACTGGTGCCGGTACGAATCTTTAATCTTTAATAGTATCCAGCAGCATCTTTAACAGCGTCCAACAACTGACAACACCGTTCGGAACCGGAACGGGGCGGTTTGGATCATAATTCATTATAGCAAACGCTGGTGCCCCGATGCTTGGCGCCTCCTACGTGGCTTCATATAAGGCTCATAAATTTACCGACTGATAGCACTTCAATCACAAATGTTACTAACAGAAAATGCGCCCGCTACGAACACCATAAATCTTTCAAGGTTTTTTTTTTTGTAATTTTTGTTTTCTTTCTTCGAATTTGTTTACTGATTTTTGTTCAGTGTGACGCATTTGGAACCAAAGGTTTGATACGCAAGGAATGTTTTAGCTTCTTTCCAACATTATTTCTTTCTTTTATGTCAAAACGGGGGCGGTTTTTTTTTTGTAGATGCATTTAAATAATATCAAAGTACCTAAAACAAATCGCGTCGAGGTTGAAAATATTCCTGCCCGAAGACTATTTGCGTCTCTTCTAAATTCACGGCAACGCTCATTTACGTTTTGATACTTCCCGCTGAGTGTAGAAAGAAAAACACAAACCATTACACTAAGTGTCAAACCACTAGACGTCAATTGTGCGTGGATGAACAAAGGGCGCAATGCAGAACGTTCGGCGATGGTTCTCATCGAGATACATGGCACAGCGCGGCAACGCAACAGAAACGGTACGAATAAAATGAAGTAATTCTCAGAAACAGGCCGCCACGGACCTGTACAAATATTCTCCTAGCCACCGTACCGGCACCTAGCGCGTACAGTACATTTTGCCCCATCGGTGGGATGTTTGGTACGCCCGTTCGGTCGGACACGTCCGGTGTAGGATGGCAGTAATTAGAACGGCACGGTGTGGCACGTGAAGCCACACAAAAGCTTCGCCAGCTCGAGTGCGGGCCTGCCCAAAAAAAAAAATGCTCGAGATTTGAAGTGCCCGACCGACCGGGCGGCAGGCGAATGGGCGCATCGGACGGGTTTTGGGCTGGATGTGCTTCCTACCGGGTAAAGCCTTACATTGTTTGGTAGGCCGGATTTGGGGCTAATCCGTGGGATTCGGTCAGCCTAAAGAGTAAGACCGTACAGCGGCGTTGCACATACATTCCGCTTCCGATTCCTTCCTTGACCGAACGGTAAGCTATCCGGGTTTTGCGCCACCAAACACACTCCAACGGCGGTTGCTAAACTCGACTACTAAACCCTGACTAGTGACGTGACATTGGGATTGTGTTGTGTTGCGGGATGAACCTTGCGACTTTTACTGCCCTTGCCTTGGTTGACCGTTGGCGGGTGGACTGGTCCGCTTGGCAGAATTTTTTTTCAAACATTTGGCGGGAAAGTAGTCCATTTGCTGGGATACGTTTGATTACCCATGCATGAATGTTCGATTGGGGGCAAAAAACATCCTGCACCACCTTAGACGACACTCAAGCACTTTTAAACGCTTACACGGCGTTGTCCGCTGATGATACAATTCCTTCCCATTTCTTGGGTTCTAGTTTTTTTGTTTCGTTATTTATTTTGCTGAGGCGAAGAGCGTGATTTTATGTATACATAAACATACGCAGGCAGCAGCACAGCAGGCGTACGAGCGGGAATTGAAAATTTCTGCCAGCAAACGGAACTATAACCACTGGACCGGGACCGGGCCTTTATCGGTCACGTTCGGTTGAATTAGATTACGCATCGGGCGAACTGTTTCGGGCATGTTTGCGGGCTGCCCCGTGTCAGATCACGGGGGGGTTTACAAAAGTTTGCCAAAGCCTGCCTGGATCAACCGTCGGTTGGAGGGGCAAAAACCAAATACAAAAAAAAAGAATAAAACCAACCCCCCCCCCCCTCCACCCTCTCCCCCCGGGAACCTTAAAGCCGGGGAGCTTAAGCAGGGAAGAAGTTTTCCGGGGAGGGGGAGGGAGGGAGAGGGGTCGAGCTGGTGGGCCAGTGTGCTGCAGCGCACAGCTCGCGTGGAAATGTTATTCGGCTCACGGCGGGCACGTACCAATGCGTTCATGCGTCGGTGCGTGCCTGCGATGGCATTGTTATTGCACCCAAGCAGTACCACGTGGGCGGGATGCTGGCCTCACCCGGATGCTCCGGGCGCGTGCCCACGCGTTCGCACCAATTTTGCGTTTAGAACGTTTTTTTTTGTTTTTGTTCTTCTACCGATGCTCGTCGATTTGGTTCCCACCGCACGTCTGGTAGGGTTTCGGCCGCACTGTAGTTCTCCAAGTTGGGTCAGTGCTTTTATGAACAGATGTGGAACGCTCTCCATAAAAATGTTGGAACAATTTGTCCCAAAAACAAAACAAAAAAAAAGGAGGTGGGAGGAGGGGAGGGGGAGGGGGGGGGGAAACAGAGTACATTGGTACATGCGTATCGTCGTTTTTTTTCCACTGTCTGGGAATCAATATGCGCAATCACTCACATTGGTTGATTAAAAGTATCGCATCATTTTTTAGCGAAATTTTTGAACAAAATGTACATCGAAATGTTCACAATTATTAGGGGCAAATTTCGATACTAAAGGTAAAAAAAACATAAACATGTTTGAAAAATAAAATATTTTCCTTACTCCTCGCAAACGTTAGACGGCAGAATGCGGAATGCAAAATGTAAATGTAAAAGCAGCGCCGCAAAACAAAATCGCGCCTAGAAAATACTCCAACTGGCAAACCGTTTTTTTATTTTTTATTTCCATTACACCGCGCGTTTTTTTTTCGTTTTGTTTTCCAAGAGCGTTGATTAAAACAAAAAACAATTGTGAAAACACGAATGAAAACAATTACAACTTTTGCACTGATTGTTCATTCTTTCCACTCGCGCGCTCGTGCAACATCCACCGCTGCAGCGCAAAGCGAACGGCACACGCCCGACCCGAATTTGTTTGCTGAGGCTGCAACAATTTGTACGCAGCAAACGTTGTGAAAATAAGTTGTGCAACTGTTGGGTTCGTTTTGTGCGTTTTTTTTTTGTGTTATCTTTTCCTTCCTCACTGCATTCACCATCGGGAGCATGTGCATGATTATACTGTCGCGGAAAATTGTTTCCACTTGTCGGTTTTGTTGCTTTCCTTCCACATTCGGTTTCGAGTTAATTTTCATTTTACACTTTTTTTTTGGGGGG
>STHB01028436.1:0-10921 GCA_018908115.1 Anopheles rivulorum
CGTCGACCGTACCGACCGTAGTGCCAAGTGAAGTGAATAAGATCTCGGTGTCTTCTCAAACTGACAGGTTCCCTTCTTTGCCACCGACCCCGCGCACAGGGCGCTTTCCGAATGGGAAGATCCAAAAAGGGAACGGGGCCTTTAAAAAACTTGCATCCAAGCAGAGCAGAGCAGAGATACCCTTGGCAATAAGGGGAAGTTGAAACCTTGGACTCGTGTGGCCCATTGGGAAGGTGTGTTTTTTCTTCTTCTCTGTTTCGTCGTTGCCTCTATTTTTTTCCCCTAGTGAGAAAGCAGACGTACAAGAAGCCTGAACCTGATCCGTGTTGCTAACCGTTTCGGGCTGATGGCACACCTTCGCACAAGGAATCGTGCGGAAACGATGCGGGTGTACGACACAAATGGATGAAGATGAAAACGAAGCCGAGAATTATAAACCAAAGTGAGCTCCGGCTCTAAAGCGGAAAGCAACGGATAGTGAAACACACACACACACACGCTAAAGGTGTCGCTGTTGAAATGAAAACATCGCCGGCAACGCCACTGGCACCACTCCATCGATCTCCAAGGATTGCCGTACCGAGTGCTTCACGGCGCACGGTGGAGTTGTGGCTGTTCTGGGCCTCGGAATAACAACATAAAGCACACACACCAACAGTAAGCCCCAGTGCCATCGTTCTGGCAGCACTGTATTATTCTGTTTGCCTAGCGAGTATGCATACACGTACCACAGTTCGTGATGGGTTTTGATGAAAATGAGCATATCTCATCGTCGGTCCGATGCTGCTGTTCAAGGATCAAAATCATACATCATAACGTTGACGGTACGGACTGTCTCTCGATTTAGTTCAGCTGCTTTTTTCTCTTTTCTGGAAGCTTTTTTTTTTTGTTGTGTGCATCTGTCATCCATTTTGTAAACCACGAACGAGAGGAACGGTTTTTTAGGACAGGACACTACACTAACCGCGACACCGAAACCATCATTCACCCATGGTCGTGGAGCACTATGGGATATTCGGTTTATGCCTTTTAGTATTATTAGGTCGATGATTATTTTCCCCCTTATTTTTATTTATAGTGTGTGTTTTTTTCTCCATTATTATCTCCTTTGTTTCATATTCTTTTTATCCTTTGTTATTTATAGTTGTTTTATATTCATACTTTTCTTTAAGTTTCATGGATTTAAGCTCCATGCATCATTCTTACATAAACATTTACCCCTCTTATATGTTTTGTTCTTTATCTATTTTTTTATTTTTTACTTTAACAGTATTATCACAACAGCCCAAAGTTCCATTTAACCACAAGCGTTGGTTTCACTTTCAAATGCTGCTTGCGTCACAAACGCACAAGACCGGAGAAAAAAAGTATATTCTCCATCAACTTGTGCCCGAAATTCTACGTACCCCAAAAAAAAGCACAAACCCACCAACGAATCGCGCTTTTGTGTAAAAGAAAACAGCAATGTGAATGGGAAGTACAGGGTGGTTTCTTCTGCTTCGTTTATTTTTTTCCCCATTTTTACACATCATCTCTGCCAACAGGCAATGGTGGATTGCATACATATATACATACATTTTTTTTTTCTTTCAACACTCGATGGAAAGGTTCGAAGTGACGCAACGACCGCAGCACAAGCCGGCCGGATGAAATGGATCCATCGGATGACTCGGTCGGTTGTTGCTATGCAAGCACCATCCATCCAGCGCTCGGTGTATATCAAAATCAACTACATAGAGAGATGCACATACACACACATGGTCGAATGTGTACCATGGCCATTGAATGGTACGAGGCTTTGCACAGAGTGAGTGAGTGGCTTCCAACGCGTTACCCACCACGACCAGGGTCCGCTTTTAAGGATTCTTTCCCACTGTCCAGCGAAGCAGAAGGGACACGTGAATGGAATGGAAGTTTATCCTGAAGGGTGATGGGCACACAAAAGCCGATACCGGTCGACTGTGATACATCGGCCATCGGCTTTTACGAGCACGCGCGTATGTGTGTGATGGTGATCTTTCGTCCTGTTCGGTGTTCGAGCTGCAACCGGGAGTGTAATTAAAAGTATTGAATGTCAGATTTCAGATTGCTTTCAATTATCCGTAATGGAAGTGCATCCGTATGGCCATGTGCACCCCGGGCCTATGTATGCTAAAATTCTTCGCAAAAATTAAAACATAGGGGAACTTGGAACATTTTCGGTCCAAACATCACACACACAGTTGGCCTGTTGGCCTTCAAAAACACTTTAAGCACATGTGTGTATGGGTGAACTTGAAATTCCAAACGGTGAAGGGGTGATAGGGTGCCTGTGTTTTGTTAATGAAAAATTCGGACGAATAAAACTGGGGAGAGGGTTAACATGACAGCTGGAACCGATGACAAAAGTGTCCATTCTAAGGGACAACCACAACGCGCAGAAGGTGGCACAAATGGTAAGGATACGCGAATCATGGTTAATGGCGGTGAGAGTGTTTTTTTTTTTCTTCTGTAAAATGTCATCCCAGGACAAATGGTTTGAATATACTTTTACTGTCGAGCGATGACACTCAAGCAAGTGTGCAGAATTTGATGGAAAAGCGAATGTGACACACACACACACACACGAGCTAGAACCAACAGACGTGTAGATTGTGAGCATGTGCAGCGAATGAGTTTACTTGCGGTTTGGAATGGTTGCTTTGGAAACCAGAAACGCCTCAAAACCCACGAAAAGCCATTGAGGATTTTATACACTTTTTTTTAGGTTAGTTCCTCGTCCATTACAAAGTAACATCTTCGCTTCGCCGATGTGCAGCGCAATGATTAGAGCAGTCTCCCAAAGGCATTGGCAAATGTGTGTCTGTGGCACCTTCCAATTAAACCTAAGTGAGTACCATTAAGCAGTACTACGGCGCAGCTTAACACCCAACCGGCATGGCAACTTTATTTATGAGTTGCAGCGCCGCCGAGTTCCACCAGGAGAGCTAGCTGCATCTACGCCTGCACACCCAAGACGCTTCTGGGTGATGGAATTTTTAACACCAGCCACCCCCAAAACTCCCAAAACGGTTTTCTAGATGGAATGCTGAACCACATACCCATACTACCGCCCAGAAGTCAATCACCTAATTAGCCCTGTTGCTAATGAGACTGTCGGTGTCGACGTAAGACGAGTTGCCACCCGCATCATAGGCAAATCCTCTCGCTTGGAGTGTGTGTTATGTGCGTGTGGGACACACTTGCACATTTGTAGCAGGAGCCTGCCGTTGAATCAGGCTGAATGGGACATCCTTTGCTGGTACGTTGCCGTTCCAGTGCAATTCCTTGGGGAGTCGTTCGGAGTCACATGTCCCCGAGGGCAAGAAGTCATTCCAGCTCGAAAGTGTAGTGCACTTGACTTTGTTGCAGCAGTGATTTGCAGCCAAAATGTCACAGTAAATAAGTCTAATTTTTATGTAAATAACTTTATTTACTTTATTTAAGCTAAAGCTTTAGTATACTGTTCAAACTTATTTCTGCTACCCAAAAACTAAATTATATAAAAACAGCACTCCCATCAGCAGTAAATGAGTTTGAACAGCTTTTTTTTTTATCACATCCCATGCAGTGTCGCTACTGAGCACTTAACCTCAAAAATCCATCCTTCGTCAAGCACGGCCCTGCCCTTCACCCACACACGTCCGGGGTTCAACTGCCCCCACTTTCGCGATGCAGTCATTCAGTTTTAATTAGAACTCGTCGCTTTCCAGTAAAATTATCCATAGCTAGCGTGGAAGAGACCGGACGTGGCATCCGCCATACTTAGCTAATTATAATCTCACCTCATCCTCGCCTTCTCGTCCTTCATCCTGGAACGGGGATAAAGCAAGAAGAAGAAAACCACCCTCGCGCAACGGTCGTTACCGACACAGTGACTGTGATGGATCCTTCCCTAGCACGCACACGCAGCATCAACCCACAAAATCTCGTCACAATCCCTCACAACACACACACACACGCACACACGAGCGACGCGTGTGACGAGCTCTTGACAGGGATCTGATCCGCCTGTTCCGACGGGCCCGCCTGGGATAGGGAGTTTTTCAATCTACCCCTCGCGAATGCACCCCAAACGCGTTTTTGGGCCTTATAATTAGAATTCCTCACCAGGCGCTTCCAGGCGCACACCACCACCGGTAAGCCGGATTTTCCACGGTACGAAATGAAAATGGGGGAAAACACGGTGAGGGTGCACACCCGTGCGGGGTGGTATGTTCAAATTTAACTTTGACCTTGAAAACTGTCGACCGCACTGCTGTATTCGTCACTTTCCACTCTATATGGTTGAAGTATGACTCGTTTTTTTTTGTATTTTTTTTTGTAGGGAGAATACGCAGTCATCTGGGCTGCATTTTCCCCCGGTGTTACTGCAGACACGCACACACGCATCCCGTACCTAACGGCCACTCGTGCGATGGATGCAACGTTCTCTATGCAGTTCTATTTATTTTTCACCCTTCAACCGTAGCCGGACTCTGTTGTCGATTGTTCTAGAGCAGTGCTAACGCTGCAGTTTAGAGATCGGCACACCGTGGTAACAAATGTAATTGGTACTGCTGCAACTGCTGCTGCTGATGATGATGGTGGTTCTCAAGGACACGAGCGAACCGAGCGAAACACTCGTACAGCTGACGAGAAATGCAACCGATGCACTTGGTTGGTGCATTTACGCATTTACCCATACCGGAGCAGTTCAAACATTTTGGGTGGAAAACTACGAAATGCGTTACATTGCACATTGCGGTGGCTGGAATTCAGATGCGTTGCCGTGTAATTCTGCATCGAAATGGTTCGTACGTAATTGCATTCCCAGCTCGATTCATTCCATTCGCACCGTAGGATTGATTTATGCTCACGAATTACACTAACTTTCTTGTTTGTTATCGAAGCGACAAGAAGACTAGAACTTTAACAAACTAAATTCAACTTATTCTTTACTTTTTGACAAGAATCAAGCATCGCAATGGCAGCTTTAATAAAATAAAATCATTTCAGCAAGCAATTTTGCTGTGACATTTAATATCGTCTACCGATGTTCGATCTGTAGCAACCTTTAATATTGTCCCCAAAATCATCTTCATCCCTAAAACATGCCACATTCCACATATTCTTCTCTTACACGCCCGCCTTCCCAGGGAGACAGAAAATTGAACGCATCTGGCTCAATGGTTTGACATTTCTGCTGGTCCAACCCGGTCCAACTAGGATAGACACGAGCTGTAATATATCATTCTCCCAATCGTTTCACTTCCCATAGGACACACTGTTCCCTTTCCCTTTCTCTCTTTCTTTCTCTCTCTCTCTCTCTCTCTCTCTCTCTCTCTGTATCAGATTGTCGAATGGTCAGTGGCATTTTGGTGCGGCTTGTCAGTAAATCGGACGTTTGGTGCGTTTTTCGGTTACGTCAACCGTACCAGCAAACGTCCGAAGGACCGGCCAACGTTCAGCGTGCAGCGAGCGTTTGTGGTTGATGCCTTTTAATGCCACGGTCACGGTCTGTTTGAGCCACTTGCTAGCTCATATGGGAGTGTGTTTTGCATACACAAAAGACGACCACAGGCAACCATCGTCGCACGGCTGCACAGGGCAGCCAACGTAACTGGACGACTTTGCGGTACAGGACTGTAGCTAGGAGTGCGTGAAAGTAAAACGGACCTTCGTGAAGGCTGGAAGCAAAACAGTTCCATGCTCGATGGAAACAAAACAATACAAAAAAAAAGCAAGGGAACCAAACCCACAGACAGTGTAACGTTCATGCATGTTATTATTTTTCAACATGATAATGTCAGACCTGGACCGATTCGCTCAAATTCGACCTACGCTTCAGCGTGCAATGGAAGAGCACAGAACCACAGCGACCACAACACACGGCAACACAAACGCAAACGCAATGATTGGGATTTATTACATAATATTATAATAGGAAAGAGTTCCCATCCAGCCGGTCCGCTCCGGGTTTCCCTGCTGCTCAGGCGGCGGTGATTTTATGCTGCCATTGTCCTTTTTCGGCACGACCACAGTCACACATCGAACGCACTGAGCGTACTGGACTGGATGCAGAAAGGATGTGGATGACCGAAAACGTTGGGCTCTCCTTTACGCCACACACTGATGGAACACACACCACAGGGACCAAGCGTGTATGTGTGGCCACGAGGGTAACATGGGCCGGCATTTGTCAGGACGAGCTCCAATCCATTATATTTCAGGCGAGGAGTATAAATTAATTTAGCGTGAATACATTTATTATCACTGTTTTGTTGCGAAGCATTCGAGCCTGTCCGTTCCACCCTCGGTGGTCACTATTACTGTATGTGTGTGTTGTTAAAAGGACAAAAAAAAAACAAGCGTAAGGGTAAAAGATGGCGATGCTAGTTCGGCACAACCGCTACAAGGAAGAACGAGAGCGAGAGAATGACTGACCTTTTGGTCGTTTTTATTCGCTGCTTGTTATTTTTTACGGCTCAGCTTTGTCCTTCAAGTGTTGGCTGTTAGCAAAACGAAAACGTTTTATCTTAAGTTCCAAAATTCGGTTTGAAAAAATCGTTTTTTAACCATCAAAACGAAATATGCATGCTGGTGCCATGACCAGGATCACAAGCTAATTTTACTAGAAAATATATTTAAAACCAGATTTGTTAGCTACCGAACTTTGTTTTATTGTAATGAAAGCTCGAAGTAAACATTCCAACACCTTCCCCAACGACCTTCCCTCCTACAAACCCCTTTTTCCTTCATCCACTCTTTAAAAGCGTATAAAAGGAGTGTTTGAAGTTTGAGTTGAAAAGTCTTTATATCTTTCCATCTTTCGACGCCTAAAAGTCCTCTTTTGCTTCATGTTTCTTCAAAGAAAACATCCCAACATTCACAGCTCAACGGCTCATTGATAACCTGGAACTGATCTGGCGTGCTGATGTTTAATAATCACAAGATAAAAGACTACAACAAACGAAACACCCACCCATTAAGGGAAAAAGGAACTGTCCGTACGCAATTTCTATTTCATAGCCCCAATCTTACGCCAGGATAAAGCATCAATTTTATTTCCTTTTGCTCTTAAATTAACCCGGTTTTCTTCAACCAATCAAAACTACAACCACGCGGAATCGTCGTTCGCGGAGAGAAAAAGCGCGTCCGGTCGGCGTGCGAGGAGAAATCCAGCAAAAGGTCACCTCAGTAAAAGGGCACAACGGAAACCTATAAATCATCGTCAAAAGCTGCACACTTTCCACCGTACGTAACGAACGCTCGTCGGCCCTTTTTTGCGTCGTCGTCGTCGTCGTCGTCGTCGCCCGCGGGTTGGCAGAACAACACCGAACCGGGGAAACCGGTTTTGCTGATAGAAACACACGCTTGCGACGGGCTTGCGGGAAAGCGTACCAATAGCGTCGTGCCCGGGCGTTTGGCGTTTGGTTTGGCGAGCCCTTTAATTGTGTCAAAGATAAGCCATTCGGTTCAATCGGTTCCGGGTTGGCTCGGTGCTAAAGTCAGGCTGTCGGTGTCGATGAAAATTGTGCGATTACATCCACAGCGAAGGAAAAGTTAGAAAAGTGGACTTTCGTTGCGAGGAAGTGGCTGCTGCCCGGAAACTGTGGGATAGTGGTGGATTATAAATTAAGCCTAAACGCCGGTGTAGGGCCGTTATCGGGCCGGAAGTGGAAGCAAAAATTTACACCCACCGAGCGCGTTCTCCCGTTTGAGCCGAAAAGATAATGGCACTCAGCATTGCTGTTTCGCAACAAACGCACGAAGGAGATTAATGAGCCAAAATCGAGCTTTTTTACTTTACGTTTAATTGATGAAAGGAAACGTACCTGAACGTTGCTGAAAGTTCTGGTCCGATAAGGTGATGGCGAGCTGTATACAGGCCCTTAAGCAGCTTTAAGCAGTGGCAAAGGTGAAATTTCGCTTATCTTACTTATAAACCAATTTTAAAACTGGCACCAAATCGAAGCAAAACTAGATGGATACAATAGATCGAATCGAAGGGCAAGAGAAATGGTTTCTTTCCAACCAGATAAAGGCCTCGGTCGAGCGAATCGTTCGATGCTCAATTTACATCCGCAAATCGGGGTTTTTTTTCTTTCCTCTTCAAAAAGCATTCAAATAAATTGTCCTTTGTCTGACGAAAAATAGCCCGTAATTGGAAGTAGGAGAGTCTCGTTTGGTTTCCCTTGCGATAAATAATGTTTCACACTACCTCTGGAACAGCCCCGGGAGGCACCAGATAGGATTAAATTGATAAGGAATCAGAAATTTGGTGTTGGTCGCCTTTACAGCATAGCGAGAGCTCATTTCCTTGCAAGCAAACTAGCGCAAAACTGCTGCTACGCTTTAGCTGGATCAAAAATAAAATAAAAAACACACACACAATAAAAATTGTTTTTCGGTTTCGATTTACGTCCCTTTCGCACTTGCACATAGACACATACACTCCCTAAAGGGTTCTCGTGTGTCCTCTGTCTCGGGAAAACCAATAAACTAAAACCACAACGGGGTAACGGAGAGCCAAGCTTATCGTCGCATTCAATCGATGGTGCATAAATTTCCGGACCAATCTTGCCGATTGAACTTTTCCTAACCTGCACCATCCGATACCACACGAGGAACTTCGGATTTTACTCCCGTTTTGCCTGTTCCATCGAGTAAACTACCCCCTTTTTCCGAACACCGCACAAATGTGCTACCGTTTTGTTCACTGTCCGTTCTGCAAGGACTTGCAACTTCAACGGTCTACGAAACACTCGACACTTTCACTCGACTTCTTTTTTGTGTGTGTGCCTTTCTTACGTACATTATCCGTATGTTACCACCCACTCCCTGGGTCCAAAACACTCCTCCCCACTCGATACGTTGCAACAAAGGGTCATAATCGAACGGGAGTTGGAGTTCCCTCCTCAAGGGAACCATCCATTTGTCTTGGTACGTAACTACAAGGTACTTCAAGAAATTACACTATAAAATTTTCACTTGCTGCATCTTTGCCGTACCACAGGCTTTTCATCTCTTGTGACAGTTTTCCACGAGCCTCCAATTTATCGCACCGGGCGGAAGGTTTCGAAAGTAACAAGCTGGAGTGCGACACAAGCTGCAAGCATCACGGGTACAACAGGTGTGGGGATGTAGAAAGAAGCAGAGAGGGAGGAAGGGGGGACAAGAATGAGGGAGAAAGGAGGTTAGGAGGGTGGCGATTGGGAACCTCATATATACATCCAGCAGGGATGATAAACGATCGAACGCATGAATCTTGTCTCGGCTGTAAACGTCTGTAATTGAGTAACGGTGCCAAACGGTGGGATGCAACAAAGGGTGGCCAATGGTGGTCGGTGTGGTACACCTCCTGTGTACTACCTTTCAGCAGCAAGCCGGGCTTAGTCTTACTAAGCGATGGGGAAAGCAAATGGTTGCGAATTGAATAGTTACTTCGCTAAGGGAGAAATGGAGAACACCTAAAGAAGGTATTCTAAAAGAAATAAATTGTGTTGCTGAAAACGTACAAGAGAAAATGGAAACAAAAATAAACAACGATAAATTAACAATCGGCAGATATGAAAAGAAGAGCAACAAAAAAAAAATTAACAGTCAACCACAAAACAATAAAAAACCTTTTAATACAAGACAAACAAATCAATTAATTAAGTAAAAAAGAATATTTTGAATTAAATAAAACATAAAACAAATAAACAACGAAACTGAAAGAAAATTGAGTAAAACAAAAAATTAAATGGTAAACACAAATAAACTAGCACTAGAAAATATAATGAATAAAATCAATATATCTACACAAAAATGATTAAAATGAGATGGGATTAAGATATAAGTTTATCTAGTGACCATTCCTGCGTAACTATTCGATTCACCCACCAACCGTACGGTCAGGTTTCGTTCGAGGTGGATGAACGGTGACTCGATAGAATCGATAATCGATTCTTTTCCATCGCCTGCTGCACTGTACAGTAGCACTAGCAGCAGCAGCAGCAGCACCAGCTTGCTTCAACCATTTCCACAGCCACCCTGCAACCACCGTTTGCCCCTTATCTCGTTCGCAGTTCATTATAACGATTGTTCCGGGTGGGGTGGCTGATGCGTACGAGCGCATGTATTTGTGCGTAAGTAAAACCACCTCTCCATGCCCCCCAACAGCAACACCCCATTGGAACCCTTACCGGGCGCATTAAACGAGAAGACGGCCCGAAGACGAAACGACGTACGTACAAGCGGCCGAAATAGTAAATGCTGCTGAGCTCAGCATCATCATCGGCCTCATCATCAGCACCAGCCGATCGCTTTCCTAAGCAAACAGCTGAGATTGCAAAGCCATGCTCCCCCTAACACCTTCCCCCCCCCCCCCTCCCAAGGGGAGTGGGGGAAGTACGGCGGTGAAGGGGAATGGAGTAGAGCAACAGTGCCTGCGGTGCGTGTCTAAATTTAATTGGAAGAAACGTGCTTAGGCAACGGTGCCCGTACATGACGAAGATGATGATGCTGCTGCTGCTGCTGCCAGTGGATAGAAGCGAACCAAGAGAAGAAGAGAGATAAAAAAGGGCCACAAAGTGGAAAAAGGTCCACTCCACCGGCAGCGCATCAGCGAAAACCGCGTGTACCGCGAAAAAGGGATGGTAGAGCAATGCGCGATAAGCGTGCTCCAGAAGCTGAGAAACATCAATCAAACTTAATGAAATTATCGAAAACAAAAATTATCTACCACGGTGCGCTGTACTACGGTTGCCTTTTTTTTGCAGGGTGCTGGAGGGTCTTTGTGGGAAGGAAGACCTTCAGTGGGAGGGATGACTTCGATGCGAGAGTGAGTGAGTGATTTTTCCTTCCCTATTTTCCTTCTTTCTAGAGCACCATCTTCATCTTCATTTGCATATCGCAATATTGCGAGATCATTACGATC
>STHB01028456.1:0-10920 GCA_018908115.1 Anopheles rivulorum
GGACCATCAACGGTAGTGTTTTGTGACCGGTGACAGAATCCTCTGCCCGAACCGGAAATACTTCAAGGTCAGTTCCCTGGGAAGCATATGTAAGTTTCCCTTCCATTAGGAATATGTTTATTTTTGGTGCACATTACTAACCTTAGCGTAGGGATGGACGCTTTTGCAGGGCCGTTAATGGGATTTGGTTCCATTTAGATCACGAAGGCATATGTTGCGGACACTTTTGCCTGTACAAATTTTCTACATGCATATGAGGCGAATGCTTTTCCGTGGAAGATCGTTAGACATTAAATGAAAATTACCATATTGCTAGAGATGAATACAGCTATGCACGTGATAAAAGTTGTAGAGTGAAGATAAAACATTGAATATTACGTAAAGCGTGACCCACTGACCAGCCACTGAAAGGAGCGCAGATTAAAGGATATGAAAATGAATAACGAAAACAGGAACACTCTAAAATGGAGATTGGATGCTCATAGTACGCCTGTACTGATTCCGTATATTATCTGAGTTTAGTTACACATTAGTTCCTCAAGTCTAGTTCATCATGCCTTGGAACATCATTTAAGATATATCCCGGCAGGTGTACTACGTAAAGAATTTTATATCCGTTTGTGTGGAAGAACAAGTCAAAAGGCCACTACAATAAGCCCTGCGAATTATGTGAATGTCAGTCTCCGGTGAGTCAGGTATCTAGTAGGACACTTAATGTGAGCGAATTAAGAGGCTTGTGACAGAATTAGGACGCCAAATAATAAGGTTTTAAAATAATATTATTAATGTAGTATTTAATACTTTAAGCTCTTATACGGCCTGGTCCGCTCTAACAAAATGTTTAATACTTTGAGCAGACTGTCATACGCTGAGGAGTGCTTTGTCCGAATACGATGATTGCAGTGGTAAAGCAGCATAAGAGTGCTTGTAAAACGCTTTTAACCAGCTGAAAAGTCGCAAATAACCAATCTGCGATTGCAGCGTAAACAGTGTAAATATAAAGCGTTTCGTAAATCGTGTTTCTACATTTAATATTTTATAAAATGTCTTAAAAAAGACAAACTTTCGCCAACAAAAAAAAAGGATTTACCGCTGGAGTAATCGATTGCTGGATAAAAGCATAAGAATTTATTTTGTCAACTGGGTCAACTGGGTTACAATCTACACGCGCAAAATCATCATGCCTTCCTGTTTTGTCCGGGTCTATTGTGTGTTGGATAAAGTGAGATAGCATGACAATGCTGCTCGTCAGATTTGACGTTTATTTGTCAAGCGGGAAGTTTCTTGTGCTAGCACATCCAGCTGATAATTTATTTCGCTGCCAACCTCCAGCTCGGTAGGATCGGAAACCGGTAGGATTTGTTCATCTTTACTCCATGTGAACGGCAAGACGCTGGTCAAAGTGTCTGCATAAGGTACGTGTGCGTTTGTGTGTTGTATTAATCAATGTTAGATTTCTAACGTACTGTATGCGTTGTACATTATTCTGATCATATTTATTTTCTGCATTTCAGAAGGAAGAGAAAAGGGACAATCGCGTTGCCGCATCGTTCACGATGATGTACATATCCAAAGTGCGGGGGAACGTCTTGCTGCATCAATCTGATACGTATTGCCATGTTGGAATGCCTACTTTGATGTTAGGCTATCCAGTATGGCAACAACACTATCAGAAATCTAAGTGGTTGTTAACAATAGGTACGACCCATTACAACGTTCTGCATTACGGTGAAAAACCGCTTGATTAGAATTATAAGACATACGAAAAGCACGCTTGGATGCTGCAGGAGAGGCAATGTGGTGTCAAGGAGATGGAGATCATATTAATGATTGAATAAATTTAGAAAAACAACATGTGGTGTGTATAGCATTTTTCTTCTGTGAGATTATGGGAGGAAATTTCATTTTGCTATGAGGTTATGGTTGTGTTGGTCGTGCGTGCTTTCTTGCTTCACACGATCCCGTTGTCTTCTCTTGTTACATGTGTTGGTATCTGCTTCACGAAGTTGGCGTCTATATCGAAAATTGGCGCGCTTTTGTCGGTGATCACGCGTACTTGTGACTGTGGATTAATAGAAGCAGATGCAGAATCCAGCTGCAGCGCTTCGTGTGTGATAGCACAAGTGGAAGCACCCACTCAACCATAACCATGTGTAAAATGGTTGATTAGATAACACTCGTCGTTATGGTTTTCTGTGTCCGGGGAGGCCGTGTTAGATTGCGGTTCTTGTCCATTGCGTTCTGGAGTATCAGCATTACGACGTGTATCAATTTTCCACCTGTTATTATCAATCGATACCGGCTGGGACGGGCCTACGCCGTGCATTGGTTTTATGAAGTTGAATGGTACAAGCGCACGCGTACCATTTACTGTCCAGCATCGGCCTGGGCCAGGTGGTTTTAATCAGAACGTACGTACTACATTCGGAAGGACGGATTATCATTGTCTGTTAAAATTTTATTTCATCCAAGCTGTGTTATTTTATTCTGCGGAACGACGCCATTTGACACCGAAGGAGCGTCAAGCGTGAGCGTCCCGTGAGTTACCGGGCTAGTTATATAGGTTATGTTTTTGTTTTGATTTCTATACGCAGCACTCGGTGCAGAAGAAACTTGTGCGATTGCGGTTTTTATTGCGAAGCAACGGTGTAGTTGCGTGTGCTGAAATGTTTTCCTTTATAATTTTACAGAACGAATTTTCGAGGTAAATAGGACGGTGTGATACTGCGAATGTTAGGCCACGACCTTTAAGGCACATACACGGGTAAAATTGTGTACGTTCATCAAAACAACATGGAGAAGGCAAACAGTGAACCAAGGTCGCAGGAGGCCGATGATGTTCCACGAGTGCGGAATTTGCTGCTGCGTTCGATGTGTGCCGTTTACCTGATGGCTTTTGTTAGCTTTTATTGCCAGGCTGAAGGTAAGAATGTGAGGAAACCAAAAAAGGTCCCAAATTTCGGCTGATATATCGATTTCATTACCCCGGCGCTGGTTGTGTTGTGTTGCGCTGTGCTGTGGGTTGAGCATTGTTTGTAGTGGTGAAGTCACTCAGCGACCGTACATTTTTGCTCAGTCCCATGTAGCAAAAGCAGCGACGAAGTGAAACGCTTCACAAAACGCTTCGAGACGGAAACGCTTCGTTGTTCGGTCGGTGCATTTGTGTGATTTTCCGCCCGTGCGCTACGTAGACAATATCAATTTAATTTTCGTTTTGCGCTTAATGTTCGTTTAAACAATATGAGAAAATGCGTTTCTCAAAGTTGAAAATATTCTACATAATTTCTACACAATGCATTTGCTAAGAGAAAATCACTAACGAATACTTCAAGACGATTAATTGCGCTTTGCGTAGATCCTTTTGTGTGAGTACTTTCATTCGCATTTACTAATTTAGTTGCCTTATTTTGATACACATTTTTGATTAATCTTATTGATTACATGCGTTGGCAAATTTCGAACTAAACTGCTGCGAATTGTTATGTTTTAAAAGCTTATAAAAATCCAATTAGCAATGTCTTCAAGGTTCTTTTTGGTGCCAATTTTAAATTTCATTCAAACAGAAAACTTTATGCATCACACACATGAAACAGAACATTAAATTCTCTTCTTTACTTCCACTATTCTTCTACTCTTCTTTACAATCCCATTCGTTAAACATGCAAATTCCCTCGACACAATAAACATTTAAAAGTGCTTTGATATCTTGCGCACCACATAAATTAGTTTAGAAGTTGTTAGCAAAGCCAGCCAGAGCCAGAAGCATGAACAATGCGTGGGTGTGTGTATCGTGTGGTTTGGTAATTGAATTTAAAGTCTAATTCAATATTTCCATGTGTGTTGCGTCGATTGCCGATAGTAGTAAATTAGGTAGTATTTTTTTTTAGCTTTGCTTTGCTACCGGTCACTCTAAAAACATAACTTCCACCAATCGATGTCGGTCCAAAACTCGGCTCATTCTTAATACGTGCTAGAAAATCCCATCAACATCATCACTATCATCATCATGTCGGGCCATCATCATCTGCTTCCTTTAACCCACGGATTGGAATCCCCCGCGTAGCGGTGACGAACGATGACCGGTCATCACATTAGGAATTAGAAATCAATGATTTCAAACTAGCATTTAGGTTCACGGTGCTGTGGGACACCGTGGCGTTCAGGCACAAAACGGGAAGAAAAGCACCAGTATAAATGATCTTGAAAACGGTTCTGCCGCTACCGCCGTCGGGGTCGGCGGAGCCTTTTGGGGATTGGGGAATTGGAGACGGTATGCTGAAATGGATACACTGTTCGGCCATCATCAACGGCAATTTGATTCCGGAGAAATTGCTCCTATATATATATATATATATATATATATACACAATATACCCTTGACCGACCGAGCGCTTGTGCGCACCGAAGCGAATGTGAATGCGAATACGAATGATGTAATTTAATTATCTCTCAATTTGAGAAGAAACTTGGTAATCGATTCCGCGTCTCAGTCCCAGTCAGCCAGTCACCGTTGACTGCATCCCAAACTAGTAAATGTGTATCGTCGTGCCAATTCACGACATGTCAGAATCCATTAGAGCGCTTCGATTAATCTGAGCTTTACCGTCCCGGGTGGCTCTGGGGTGCCCGGTGGCGTGGGTTTTGTTTTCCACCACGGATTGATTTCTCTCCGCACAGGTCTGTACGGCGATGCGGGCATTCTTCCGGCGAGCCGGATACTGGCGAACGGTACGCTAAAGGAGCGGCTCAGCCTGCTCCAGCTCGGACCGTTCCTCGGGCTAGGCGATGGGCACGAGGCAATTGATTTGTTGTGTCTGGTCGGTGCAACGGTCGCCTTTCTCGGGCTCATCACCCGCGCCCATTGCCGGCTGGTCAGCTTCATCGTGATGTGGTCGGTGTACTTTTCGCTGGTTCAGATCTCACAGTCCTTCCGCCAGCAGGCCGATCATCTGCTGCTGGAGGCCGGCTTCCTCTGCATCCTGCTCGCCCCGACCCGCCTCACCGACCGTCGGCATCCGATGGAGGACGTTGCGCTGCTGCTGCTCAAGTGGCTCGTCTTTCGCTTCATGTTCGCTTCCGGCTCGGTGAAGCTGGCGAGCGGTTGTCCGCTCTGGTGGTCACTGGATGGGTTGAAGCGCCACTACGAAACGATGCCACTGCCCACGTCCTACAGCTGGTACACGTACCAGCTGCCGGATGCGTTTCATCGCGCCAGCACGATCTACGTGTATCTGAGCGAGCTGGTCGTGCCGTGGCTGTTCTTCGCACCGAGCCAAGCGGTACGCCGTTTCGCCCTCTGGTGGCACGTGTTTCTTCATCTCAACATCATCGGCTGTGGCAATTACGGATTCTTATCGCCCCTCGTGCTGACCCTGCTGCTGACGCTGCTGGACGACGAGGACGGAATTGTTGTGTGGCTACACGAACGCGTCTCCGATGAACCGCGTCGAGCCACGCGTGGAAAGGCCCACTCAGCCAATCAGCCGAAGGCTGCAGACGTCGATCGTTACGGTGGACGATTGGTAAAGGTGATCGCTGTACTAATGGTCGCCGGATCGTGGCTTTGCTTCAGCATTGGCACCTCGGACGAAGGTGAGCTTACCTTTAAGCCAACCTTCACGCGTGACCAGTACCTAAACTTCATGCAGACGATGATACGGGCCGCACCGTTGCTAGTGTTTGCACTGTTGGTTAAAAGGTTCCTAAAGCTGCTTTCCTCCCAGGACAGCGTGGGAAGTTTGGTAAGTCGTTGACTATCTCCCGTAGCCAATTCTCGTTGTATATCCGGCATTGTATATTCTCCCATTTCCAGGCCGACGGGATGCGACAGTTTTCGAAAAACCTTGGACTGCTCATCTCCACCATCGTAGCGTTCACGGTGTTCTTTATGTCGATCGTGCCCCACTCCCGCTTGCTGCCGAGCACCTCGATCTCGTCCCCCGTGATGACACGCGCGTACGGTGGTCTGCACAGCCTGTACGTGGTCAACCAGTACGGACGCCACCTGACGAAGATGCGGCCGGCGCGCCGCGAAATTATACTCGAATATTCGGACGACCTCAATGGGACCTGGCACGAGTACGGCTTCCAGTACAAACCGTGGACGATCGAACGGACCGCCTCGTTACCGTACGGCTGGCTCCATTTCCCACGGTTCGATTTCAAATTTTACGACGCGTCCGGTTCGAAAACCGATGCACAAAAGTGGATCTATCCGCTGATCCAACGGTTGCTGGAACATCAGCGCCCGGTGCTGGATCTGCTCGACGGCCATCACATCCCGGCGCGGGCACCGAAGTACATCCGCACCTCGCTGTATCGCTTTGCGTACACCACCTCGATCGGGGATGGGGAGTTCTGGACGCGGGAAAGACTGACGGACTATTTCAACGTGTTCTCGCAGAACGATACCGATCTGCGGGAGAAGCTGAAGCAGATGAACTTCCGGCTGACGGTGGAACCGGCCGGTGGATCGTGGAACTGGCTGCTGCGGTGGCTGTTGGATGCGGTACGACGCTTCGTCGGTGCCATCGAGGGTAGCTATCTGCTGGTCGGGCTGTTTGTCGCGGCCGGCATGCTTCTCTACACCCAGCAACAGCACCAACGCACCGCCGGCGCACAGTCGACTTAAGCAAAGTATGCCCTAGAGAGCGGGGGGGGGGCAGCCAAAACGGTGTCAATTGTAGTCAAATTATTGCAAGCAAACATAAAAACAAAACAAAAAAAGCTCTATCCAAGGTATAACACAATGCACACAATGGAGCAGAAGAAAGAAGGAGTATTCGCATTTGCTGCTGCACCATTTGCACACGGAAGATCTCACCGTCGTCATACTTCCTGTGGCGATAATACAAAACTGTAGTTATCCCACAGCATCGAGGGTAACCCATAGGGATAACGTTTTTTTTTCCTTCCTTTTCGTATTGCCTGTTCCTTTTCCTCGTTCCCTACATATGCAGCTCACCTTCATGTACCACGTTTAGGGACGTTAGGCAAATACAGCAAAGCACACAAAGAAATAACAATTCAATCTCACAGTTCATCGTTTCGTTTGTTTTAACTGTTTCTTTTTATCAACCCCCGTTGTGTGTGTGTGTGTGTGATAAAGTGGCCAGTTTCTTCGTACGGCACACACACACACACACACACACACACACACATACGGTCAGCAAAGGTTAAACATATCACGAATAAATACGTGGCACGGACCGAAAAAGCACAGCTCTGCTCGTCCGTCCGAGAGAAGAATTGCATTTTTCATTAGCTTCCGACAGGATTTTCGGACGAACATTTCGGGCTTCGAATATTTACCTGTCCGGTAGCTGCTGCTGCTGCTGCACCGGTCCAAAACAGTGCACAGGCCAACCATTAGAAAATTGTTAGACATGGCAAAAATGGAACACTCCCCTTTGTTGAAGCCATGCAGTTCTGGGGCGAATGTGTTGAGAAAACGGTGCAACACTTTGAGCAGCTCTGGGCGACGGGCAATAGCCGGCCCGGTCCCGGCTGCAACCGTAAGCAATAATTCACCCGCATCAAACTGGTGATTTTTCTTCCAAAGCGCATGATGCCATTGTCGTAGATATTTGTAGGTCGAACGAACGAATCCATCATTCGTGTGATGCCGGAGGACGTTCGCTCACAGCACTGCCAGACGAGTGCAGGAGTGTCCGAGGATACGAATCGGTAAATCTGAGTGAGTCCCGAGGCGGAAGTTAAATCTATTTCCGGTTATGAAGAAGCTATAGACGGCATGCTTTTTTTTTTCTCCTGTTTTGTTTTACTGATAGTTGCTTACCAAACGTTGGCGATTCATCCATCAGCTTCATGGTGGTAATTTGCATTTCTTGTTATCCATCTACCAAGAGGAAAACCCTGACAAGTCTATATTTATACATATGGCCCGTTCTAGAGAGCCCGTTCAATGGAAGATTCTTTCACTTTGTGCGTCCTGTGTGACCGAGCCGGACATGTTGTGAACCGTCCCGGACAGAACGGATGGACGGATGAATAATTGACGCGAAATGCAGACTCACTGCTTCACTTGCCTTCATTTGTCTCTGTTTTTTTTTTTTTGCGGATGCATTTTTGAGCAATGTGCCAGCTGTGCCGATTTCGGTGGTAAATGATTGAATGCACCGCACACACACACACACACACGTCGTGCCAGTGTGGCGTAAATGTGTCGCAGCAGAGGAGATACGATTTTTTTTTTCTTCTTTTAAATAAGAAACCCGTTGTGGAAGCCTTTAAGGTGGTGATGGAAAGCAAAAATCAAGCGGCAAGGAAATGCAATCTTCTGCTAGCATCCGTCGTCAAACCAACCTGTAACGCAACGCACCCTTTTGGAGGGTCGCACGCTCAGGAGGTTAAGATGTGGCGCTTCCATCTTCGCATCTCGCAGTGGAAGATTTTCAGGATTTAAGTTTACAGCGGATGTAATCCACCGAAGGTGGAGTGCGTGTTGGCGTGAGTGCTAAGAAAAAGGGAGAGGGCGGGGTTGAGAACATAATGCATTTGCATCGTTGTTCGCTAAGGATTTTGGTCTGGGTCGCTATGGAGCGAAAGCCGACACTGCGTGTCGCTGTCGCTGCGGTTGCTGTGGCTTGGTCTTTGCTGGAGCGTGAAAAGATACTATCGCCTTGCCCAACAACGCTAGCGCTGGTCGTGGTTGGCCTTTATCCGCGTAAAACCCTCTACCCGATACATGGAATCTGCATTATTTCCAGGAGGCTCATCGCTGAACCGTGCTGTTGCTGCACGCAAAACCGGGCGATAATGGTGCGATGCGAATTAAGATGTCACGGTTGCGGTTTTTATGCTCTGCTCTCCCCGGTGCAGCTTCGTTAAGAAAGTGTCCTTATGCATTGGGACGGGGTCAGTGCGTTCGTTAAGTAGTGACATCATTAGGGTAAATGATTAACAAACAGGCGCACCAGCTCCACCAGATCGTCGGCGTGCGTAAAACTATAAATTAACAATCATTCAAAAAGTATTTCCTTTTTAGGATTTTTTTTTTTACCCAAGGCAATCTTTTTATGACGACAAGTTACAAGCAGTCTTCTGGCAACAGTCGTGCCGTGAAAACTTTCAATTTGCTAACAATTTTATTTGCGTACCGAAAACAAAAACTTCGATCAAACTCACAGTGGCGGTCAGTGAGGTAAGGCTGCTCGCGTAATTAAACCTATTTTTTTATTTTAAAGTGTATAACAAAGTTGTGATTATTTTCGGAAGTTACTAGACAACCTAGTTAATTAGTTCAGTAACAAAGCACACTTACTTATACTTGTTGAGTGAATTGTGATGGCATAGAGGGAAGTCGGTAGTGCGCGCAGAGAATGAGTATGCAAAGAAGTATTTAAAGGATCAATGTAATTTAATATTTCTTGATGAATCTCAAAAGGGTGAGTACAAATTGAAATCCTTATAGCCACTCTTATACTGCGTTTCAACTCACTGTAAAAGTACCTCTAGTTCCTCGTGCCAAATGCGTTGCTTAATATGCGTACAAGACTTGAAGGATGTTTTTTTAAGTTTTTAAAATACACAATGATCCAGAACTGTTGTTATAAAAAGTTACGAATGGTCCATTAGGTTGAAAAACTTATCAATCTCAGTATATTTTAGTATTATCTGTTTATTTTATTAGGTTGATAAACGAATAATACGCACCTATTATTGTTATTAATTATATTAATATCCTTATAAACGAGTTGTTTGCATAACGACTAGAACTCTGATACACAATTAGTCCAACAGTTTCATCTTTAAAGTCTTGTCGTTATGTCTTTATCATCCCAAGACATTTAGGAATTGTGGATTCGAACGTCCAACTATTTATCCTTGAATTTAAAAAACCCCTCTAAAAAACCTCCAATTAACGTTGTGTTTTGCTCAGCCTAGCTCAACTAGCCATATTTATATGACCATCACTGTATTTACTTACACCGCTTCTGTGATGGAGTAACGTGCATCGGTTGGCAGTAAAACAAACTGCATCATTCTCGACCGAAGACCCAACTTAGCGATTACGGTGTGGCCTTAAAAAGTTTCCAATCCGAGGCGTCACTTTGGATTTGGTAGGAAAATGTCACGTGGAGGAACTGCATCAACTCGCCGTAATTGTAACTGTGATGCGAATGTCTGTCGATGGGCTTTTGTTTGCGAAACAGTTGGTACGCGTGTTGCACGCATGGTGTGTTGTAACGAGCGCAAATGCACATGAAAAGTTTCGTAATTTCCGCATGTTTCGCCAAACAATTTGCCGTACGTTTTATGGATAATAATG
This sequence comes from Anopheles rivulorum, assembly GCA_018908115.1. NCBI lineage: Eukaryota > Metazoa > Arthropoda > Insecta > Diptera > Culicidae > Anopheles > Anopheles rivulorum. The sequence goes on from STHB01028456.1 coordinate 10,292, forward strand.
TACCTTTTTTTTTTTATTTATGTTAGAACGGCCTGGCCGTATTAGACTAAATTTACCACGTAGCAGGCAAGTCAGACCGTGCTACGGGGGGACGGTCCGAATGGGATTTGAACCCGGTCCGGTCGTGTTAGGAACTGGCGCCGTTGCCAAATACACCACCGGGTCGCCCCTATAATGTACCTATCCAATACAAAAAGAGATCTGTTTTTTGCTTGTTTGTCGAGAGTTTGTAACATAGCACCAGTAACAAATTAGCTCATTCGGCGTGTTTTGTTGATTGTTTTATTGCTTTTTGGCTTGGATGCGCACTGTGTGCTGTGTATTTACGGAAAATGTGTACTGCCGAGTATACGTAGTGTTGTTATGCTGCTATGAGCAAATAAACGGAAAAACTTTGCCTCGATTCGGCGGTAAGCTTGTGCATCAGCTTTCCTTTCCCATTTTTATTTTTAACGCACGATAAAGAAGTTGAATGGAAAAGGATAAATACAACAAAAAAAGAAGCAACAAATCCTGGCAGTAATAATGTGACGACAGGCGGTTCCGACAGCTGGGCGGTACCGGAGCTAACGCACGCTTTTAAACAGGCAGCCAGACGGATGCAATGAAAATGCACCGAGCTTTAGCGA
>STHB01028476.1:0-10918 GCA_018908115.1 Anopheles rivulorum
CTTTTTTCAGACACTCACACAATGTTCACGAGCGTGAGTGCCCGTCATCTTGTGTGACAGTTTTACAAATCCAGTATCTCACACTAGATTTGAGAAAAAACTTTCAAGCGCTCATTGCAGTTTTTCTCTGAAGGAGTTCTCTTAGTGATGCCGATGTCCGTGAGTGATAACTCATGCTACCGTGAAGCAGACATTCGTCCGTATGATCTTCTCTATATATTCGAACCCCATGTACGAACTTAATTGGAAACCGCACGTCCAAGTGGATTCAATTTAACGACTTTCGGCATGGAACACTTCATTCTCCTACTCCCGCTTCCAGGTGTGGTGCTGGGACGTACACTCACGGAAAATTATTTCAATAACAACCTACGCTTACTTCAAACACGCGTACCCATCAGCACGCTTCCGTGCCGCACAACGTGGTGGTAAAATCGATAAGCACTAATCGTACCATCTCCATTGTGGCTCCCAAAACAACATACGCAACCGAAACTGTCCCTGGTTTTTTTTTTCTTTTCTTTTTGTTTCTTTCGGGAGCGGCAGTCGGCGGTGCATCTGTTCTTGATGTATTTATTAGCACAAAAACCTTAAATTGAACCAATTTGAGGTTTTCTCGCTCACCGTCTGTGTCAGTAGTTGGGATCCATTTGCCTACTGCATAGCTATTGCCCTTCCAAAACGGCCTTTTCTAACCGCCTCCCGGGCAGGAACCGTTCAACCCGAAGTGGCCCGCTAATGGCTTTTGGCTGTTTTACGCTGGACTTCCCCTTTTCAATGCAACACCACCGTCCATGTTTGCCCTTGCGCGATTTCAACCTCCCACCCCGAAAACCCTTTCTGCGTGTGACGGCGCACGGGAAGGAAAGATTGTTTTATGCGGTGAATCCTGGTAGTGAAGAATGACTTGCACGTCCTGTACGAATGTGTGTATCGCTGTTGTTCGATGGGTGGGTGAGTCGTCGGGAAGGGGGGGGGGAGGGGGGGTGGGTTTATTTGTTTTAAGGCTTGAAGGGCAGTCTTCAGGGCGGTGGAAAAATCGCACGCCGTGGATTGTACCAGCCCAACTCACGTTGGGAAAGGTTTGCCTTGCCTGCCACCCTACCTACCACCTACTTATTAAAATGTAGCCCGGGCGAGCTTCCACCGATAAGAATTAGGCGGTCTGATGGATGCGGCTCGCTACCGGTCACCGCGTACGAGCGAGGGCGGGCACACATTCGAAATGCTTTCGCTGGGTCACTTAGAGCGGTTGGAGCGAAAGAGAGGAGGGAAATGAAGGAAGGGGGAAGACCCCACTTTTTCGCTGGGTGATGGGGGGGGGGCGCTTTTTCGGCGCTTTCATCAGCGATCCGATTGTCGTTGCACGTCGGACACACTTACGCACGCTCGCTATTCTTTCTTCTTGCGGCCACGAGATCCTGTTTCACCTTTTTGCTGCTGCTTCTTTGTGGCCGTTCCCACTGTGCGCGCTAGCGCTGGCTAGCATCATCTCTCCAAACGCCACCCTCTCTCCACCATTGTCCTCCTTCCCCTTCCTCCATATTCTCATTCAACCGCACACTATTCACCCGCACACTATTACTTAAACCCATATTAACGATGCTCTATAATTATGTTGTCTTGAGGGTTTCAAATTTATGTATTCTTTCGCCGCTCGGTCAACCCCGCACCGTCTCCCCACTCCCTTTTCTCCACCCCCTCCCCCTCCCCGCTTCCCTCCTCTTTTCACTCTCTCTCTCTCTCGCTCTCTTTCACACACTTTGTTGGTACGTTAAATTTTTGCCAGTTCTTTGCTTCCAGCTTTGGACGTATGCTGTTGGTGGTATTGTTGTTTGCTAAGTTCTTTGGCGCTGGCGCTCCGGGATTTTCTCTTACGATCTCAAACCCGCGCCTAAGCGGAAAACGAACACCGAGCGAGAGAGAGAGAGAGTAAAAAAATGCTACAAACTCGATCGATTGACTTGTATTTCATTCGCGTTTGCATTAGCGTGCCCCCTAACCAACTAACCACCCTCCACTCTCCCCGTTCCTCGCAACCCCCGCACCCTACCGTACACCCATTAGATCGATGGATCGATGGTGTACAGATATGTATACGCGCTTCCAAAGGAAGGCTATGCGCGCCGGTCATTATTATGCCTTCCCGTACCTTTACCGAGCCCGATCGATTAGCATTTGCATGAGCCGAACAAGCATGTGGGGTTCAGCGTTGGTTGTGTTCGCTTTGCCTTATAGGTTTTGCGCAAAATTTGGCTGTAGTTTTGGTGTCTTTTTTGTTGAAGGAGAGAAGGCTAGGGGGGGAGGGGGAGGCGAGGGGCTTTCGGCAAGCGTTCTATCGCTAGCATTTGATTGCTAAGCACGCGAGAAAACGAAATGAAACTGTAGCGAAGAGGAACTGCAGTCGATTAATTGACCACCGTAAAGGACTCACTTCGGGAGGTGTTTAGGAAACTGATGACTTATTCGCGTATGTCTCATTATTATGGAACGAAGCGTCACAGCAAATGACGATAGTGTTCGACTTAGTTGGTGTGACTTTTTTAAGAGGCGCTTTGAAACGTTAGAGATGATATCTCAGTTATCGGAGTGCTCTCAAGCTATTCGTGGTGCATCTGTGCTCAGTATGGAGATATATCCTGGGTGATCTTTGTGAAGCACTGCTACGGTTGAGGAGCTAATTCCTATGCATGGTTTGAAAAAGTGCAGTTGATAACTTAGTTATTGGAGTGCTCTCAAGATATTCGTTATGGATCGCTGCTCAGTTTGGAGTCATTTTTGGAGACGACTTTTTTGAAGTATTGGCATGAAGCAGGAGAACTAAGAGTTCTAAAACTTACGTTGTACGTAAACTAAACTGATGTTCTGGAAGCAGGTTGATGAGCACTTTAATTACTTCTACTTTATCACAGATGTCCGATTCGTGACTTAGACATTTACCGCTTCTTGAAATTCTGTTTCAGAGCAGTTTAATGGTTTCGTTATCGCACTGGCAAGCGTAACTTTTTCATACCCGTACTAAATGCTTCGTCGTGATGCTAATCAAGTAGCACTCGATTGTAACCTGTCCTGTACCACTTTGCACTTGGTTGATTAATCACTTCCCCCGGTAAAAACAGAAACTCGACCATCACAATGTATCGGTTGCATGAAATCAATTCTATTCCCTTTGCTTCGTCTGCTAATAGGCAACATTTTCTTACCGATCCTTCAGCCGGGCACAGATGAGGCAGATGAGCGAAGATGTGATTGTGGCGAAATTACCATTTGACAGACGGTCCCCAGTGCCGAGTGTCGCTGGTGATCGAGGGCCAGACAAACGGATCATTAGCCACCAACACTGGAAGCGGTTTCGAATGGTGCGAAGGTACAGAAGTTTTTTTCCTCCTCGGAAACGCAAAATAAATAGCCACCAATGTTGCGGCGGTTTGCGTGTGTTGTGATGAAGCCCGGTCGGAAATGGTGCCCCCCGGCTACATGGCTACAGTCATTCGGGACCCCAAACCCCAACGAGACAATGTTTCTGGCCGAGATTCTGCAACAAAGTTGAGCGCTTGCGAGCAGCGGTCAGGATGGGGATGCATCATCATCGAAATGGAATCGAACTGACGGATGGCAAACATGCAGGCAGTAGCTTGCCATTTTGCTACGCGATGCGTGAATGGGGGATTTGGAAGCTGCACGCCTGGTTGACGGATGCTCTGTATATTCTGCACGCCACACGCCACCACCATGCGGTCGAAAACATCGATGCAACCGGTCGAAGGTGGTGCGTGTCATGCGTTTTTTTTTGTGCGTGAGGTCGCACCCTGGTGCCCTGGGATGGGGGAAAAAGGTGCCGGTGAATGGCAGGGCGGTAGGAAGCGCAAAAGAAAACTCAATCATTACAGTCCCCAAGCGGTCCCGGTGGTGCGCGCTAAGACAAACGAGCCACCTCCGTAAGCCGCCCGTTGCGTGGCGTGCCCAATATCCTGGTCACGGCACCACACAACAGTCAATGCAGGCAATCCAGCAGCCATCAAGCTGATAAGCGTGCGGCTGTGGCCTTGCGTCTTTGTGTGTGTTTTCTTCTTCTTCTTCCTCCTCCTCCTTTCTTTCTTTACCCCTTCCCTCCCACAATCTTCCTGTCAGCCCAGACGGAACTGCTTGCTTACATTTTAAAGAAACCAGAGCTCATTACCAGCGTGCCGTTTCCTCGTGCTGTGGTGGCTGTTTGTAACAACGAAACAATGTAATGTTACCGATCTGGCAAACGCTTCTTGCTCGGTGCAGCGCTCTTCAAACCCCATTCGCTAGCGGTGGGATCGCGTGTTTCGAATGACGATAATAGCTCGAAATCTGTTCGCTTCCCTGCCCGGCGGATCGGTCCATTTATTTACCTTCAAACGATTTTTCCCAGGGCCGTGTGCCGGGGACCGGGAAAACTCCTTCTGCACCGAGAGTCGAAGTTGTCACTAATGACATTTGGCTTCCAGGAATACGGAGGTATACTCATAATTGATTCCCGATTGCAGCAGCACGGCACCCCCTAAACCCCGGGCCAGGCTCTACCCACCATGGTGGAGTGGCGAGTGGAGTAGAGCAATTAAGCGCCCTGCCGTACGGGTTGAAGGTTGTACACCGTACAGCTTCCGCGGGACCATTTGCGGCCATTTTGGGACGGGTCGCTCGGTGGTCAATCAAACTGCCAATGCTACCGCGTAGAATTAATTGCGCCCAGCATTTGTCTATCGCTTGCGTTCTTTTCTTTCCTCTGTTTTGTCGCAAGCCCTGGAGTTCTCAACCTCAACCGCAGCAAATAAAAACAGTGATAATCATAATAATGAAACCATCAGAAAGGAAGCAACGAACCAACCCCGGGGATGGTAACGAGAGGAAGAAAGTGGTGGTGGTCGAGAGAGAGAGAAGAAGAGAGACGTGGTAAAGGGAAGGAGGGGAAGAGGGGGCAAAAACGCACGCTATAAATAACACGTTTTTCACATCGCCACCACATTACCGCTAATGATTCACGCGATGCTTGACATTTAGCCGGTTGCACAGTTGGTGTCGCCTGCTCCCGGTGTCGCCTAACATCGATTGTTGCGGCTTTGCCTTTCTTTTCCCCTCCCTCCCAAGCTGCCCTGCTACTTCTGCTTGGGCAAATAAGAGCAGCAGCAGCAAAACAAAAAAAAACCCGAAATCATCATCCAGCACACGGTTGGCGGTCTTGTGCGAAGTGTGTTCGTACTGACTCGTACGAATGGGAACTGAAACCAATCTGTAGCAAACAAAAACACACACACACACACACACACGGCTCGAGATGCTCGACCAGGAGAAGAGGGCAAACAAACCAGCCAAAAAAAAATAAAATAAAATAAACCCAAGCAAACCGAACGTAAAAGATCATCGGGTTTTTTGGGCACCGTAAAACTCACCAACGGTGGCAACAGTTCGCGCAGCAGGATAACAGCGGATGCACTGACACTTTGCACCGGCGCGTCGCTACCGGTTGCTTTTCCTTTTGGGGGTCGGGCGCCAAAAGCCGGACCAAAAGTGGTTCCAGCTGTGCCGCAACCAGCAGGAGTACATCCCCGCTGGGAGTCATTTGTTCATCCCCGTTTTGCAACGCGATGCGATGCGCTGCACTGCTGGCAACAGTTGTGTGTAGGGTGCAGAAGTGTGCCGTACCAGGCTGCCCGACACATCAGACCGCACACAACAGTGGCCCTTCTAGGTGTCGGTGTGTGTGTGTGTGTCGTGCGCTAATCAACGCAGATAATCAAATCAATAGCACACCGCGACACCTAACAGTTTTGGCAGCGTACAGGCGCTCATGCTGGGCTAGCAGCAGCAGCAGCAACATTTGTTTGCTGCGGCTTTCGCGTGCTGTTGCTCGTCCTTTCGAGGTGATCCGAACAAAAACAAAAAACAAAAAACAAACCACCGATAAGTCGAGAAGGCAGAAAAACGGCACATAAAATTTCAATTGTTTCGTTGCTTGCCGTTGGTTTTATTACTTTGGCGATCGTTTTCCCTCGCTGCACGGTTCGTTTTTCGTTGCGGTTTGCTGTGCGGTCCGACTGCACATTCACAAACGGTCCGGGCAACAATTCCACACACTTCGAGCCCGATTCGATGCGTGCCCGGGCCATGCCATCGTTTGCCCGGTTCGATACGTGTCGAATTTTTTGTTTGTTACGGTAAATATCTGCAGTATCTTGCAACGACAACCCCTTCCCCTCTTCCCCTCTTCACTCTCACCTCCACCCCCTCCTTGCGCTTGCCGCCGGCAGAGTGGGCTGTTTTTACATAGTTTTATTTTTATTTTCCTTTTTCCTTCCACTGCAATCTTCTGCCGAATGCAAACATGCAAAAATTGTGGAAAAACTTTGTTCGAGACGAAGGTTAGAAACAGTATGGTTCGAGCATAAATTATGCGGGACTTGCGCGCCCGCACACACACACACACGCACACACACAAGTGCGCGCGCGGGGCAAATCCGCGATGGAATGTCGAACGTTGTTTGACGAGGATGCTGATGGTGCATTACTGGTGCACGGACGTTTTGCGATTCCGGCACGTCGGTGCACGGTTCGTCGATCGTGCCCGGTTTGATAAGTGTTTTCTTTTTTTTTGTTTTTTTGTTTTTGGTGCAATGAGAAAACGATGAAGCATTTTATTTTCATTTTCATTTTCATTTTATTTTATTTTTTTGGAAGGAAACCTTCACTTTGGGCTAAGAATGTTTGTCTTGCTGGGGCTGGACTGTTTTCGGCCGGATTTCCCTTGCAAACGCATGCAGCTAGATAAGCATCGGATTATAAAACGCGCATAAATAAGAAAGCGGGCTGAAGTCGGGCGTTACCCCCGAAGGGATGGTCGGTGAGGTACGGAGGGGTTGATGTAAGGAGATAATAAATCAGTGCCCGTGTGAGCCGTCGATTTGTGACCGTATCCGTGTGTACCGTGATCTTGTCCAAGATTATGTTTATATATGCCGTGGCTTCCAGTGCGCGAGCCACCCTCGAGGGCTAGCCCTTTTGGAGACAAAGCGAAGCGCGCCTTTGATAGGATGGCCTTGGCCAGAATAAAAACAGAAAAACGAGTAAGAAACACACGACTACCTCACCCAGCCACCCCTTCCCACCCCATCCCTCACAACCTGGCAGGCAGCCACGCACACACCCTCGCTGGGACCATGGAAATTTTGCAACCACAGCCCACAAACCGTGGCGGGAAGCCAGCCTCCCGGGAGTGGGTGGCAGAAGGTGGAAAGGGCAACCACGCAAGGTAAATGTGAGCTGGTGCAGCATGCAACTCGCGGGCACCTATCGCGATAGCCTGCCCAGCCCCGGATGCACGGATGGGATTAATAATAAATCGTGAATAATTTATAATTAATGGCTGCCGCACCGGTTTTCCGAGCGGTTTTTCTTTCGGTTTATGGGCACATTTTTCTACCTCGCGTTTTGCCTTTTGGTTTTTTTTTTGTTGCTGCTGTTGCCGTTTTTTTTCTCTTAGCATTTTCGGCTTCGGTACGCCGCCTAGAGCGTGGACAGCGTGTGATACGTGATTTGAATTTTATTCAAATTGATTGTACCTCCGGCTCCGGTGTACTAGTGCGAACCGTGACAAGGGACGGCATGCGGAGCGCGAATGCGGGAAAGAGCGGTGTGGAAAATAGGGTGGTAGGGGTGGGGGTTTGCAGAGTGGATAAAAAAGGGCAAGCCCGCAACACCTCACACGACGATCGGGTCGGCTTTACTGTAGAAAAGTGTGGTTAGGAAATGGTGCGCACTTTAGCGACATACTGGGAAAAAACGAAGGATAGGGGGGAGGAGGGGGGGATGTGACATTTGTGGAGTGAAAATAGTAAGCGTACAGCGACTGCGAGTAAGTGTACGAAAGCGTTACGTCAAAACAAATGTCACGCAAATGTCACCAAAAACAACGCTCTAAAACGGTTCTTTCTTTTCTCCTGTCATCGTTTGACAGGTGACAGGACAGAGATGTAAACAAAGCCAGAAACCAGAACACTAAGTGTTTAACATTGGTAGCGCAATGAAATGTAAATAATTGATGTAACTAAATTATTACTAAATCAACACCTCCACTGTCAAACTGTTCACGTGACAGCGTATAACCGTCAAAGCGATTCTTGCGCTTCCATTAAAGCAAATGGATTGGCCTAGACACACACAATGTCCTGCAAACCTTTACTTTCCTGGAGTTTGTCCCTTTACTTCTCTTTCCCGCATGGTAAAATGCGGTAAAGCACGACACTGCACTTAAATCTACCAGGTCGTTGCTAAAAGCGATACCGACCGTACATTCCATTAATCATAGCCATTAGCAGGTTTGGCAGGGTCGCCGAGGGTTTGTCTACTTGGGTGTAAAATTTTTCCCGAATATTTCACGTACACTTCAAACAGATACCCCGGTTCTGCTTGTCCAAGCCTTCGCATGGGTCGACGGCGATGGTTTCGACCGTTCTAGACCTATCCGAACGAGGCGCATCATAATTAGCCGTGAAATTGGTAAAATCCACACTGTGCGTCCATACCATTCACGCGGCATAGGATGTAGCGTGCGTACGGTTGTCTACGTTCTTCTGCTGCTTGCCACTATGCGCCACGGCGTATCAATTCTTTTCCTGCTTTTTTTTTCATCATTGGAGTTTAAATTTTCCACCCGATTTCACGCATTCTTCAACAGCGATGGGGTGATGATTCAGGGGGTTTTTATTATTGTTATTATTTTTCTTCTCTTTCATGTGGTGAAGATTCTCAATTTCCCTCATTTGTCTAGGTGGTCGCACACCCTTTTTTTTCGCACCAGAACGCTTTGCGTACCCCGTCACAAGTAGGCGCAGCGAATCGGGAAGAATTGCGATCGGTTTCAATTTGTGGCGGACTGGTGAAGTTCATTGTTTGTGGCAATGGTAAACGGGTAAACGCGTCACGTCAAATCGATTAATACACAATAAATCACCGGCCGTACTTTAGAACGGTTTCAAACGGTTTTAACCCTCCATGTTTCAAGTCGGTTGAGCGGACCCTGCGGAAAGACTAACAGCTGAGGTTACTTTGCGGATTCTGGTGAAAGATTCCCAACAGGGTCTTGCATTACCCACTGGCGAGACAAGAAGTTTACTGGGTTACTGGAGAATGGAGTTTGGAGCGATTAGTATCCGCTCGGAACTTCACCCATTTAGTGCCAAACGGTTCAGGTGTGGATGCACTAGGATGTACGTCCAACGAAACTGCTCTAGCGCTGCTCTCATTATACGCTTGGCGCCAACAGTGTCAGACCTTGGAAAGTACGAGAAACGCGCCGAAACATTCGCTCCAGTATGAGAAGAACCTTCGGATAAGATACGACCCAGCATCGTCAGGTAACATTCTAGAAACTCAGGTCACTGAACAGTTATTTCAAATTCAAATCGCATGCAGCCCTCGATCGAAAACGTTATTATCCTTTCTATGGTGATTTCATTTGATTTCTATAAACTCATATTTACCGCACCAACTTGCGCACTCCGTCGCGTATGCGTTGTGCGGCAGGCGAGACTTAAGCGCGGGCGAGCCGTCGAAAGTTAATCGTCCAAATCGATGCAGCTGATTAGGTGCTGATCGTACTCCCGCCCGTACTTATGTCCGTCGCACGAAGGTCCGTCCGGTGGAAAGGACAGGGGTTGTTTGTTTGCTGAAGAAGCATTTGACGTCCGTCGCATGCTGATGTGCCGCAGCTGTCCCTGACGAGCGTATGCATTATGGAACACCGATACTTGTTCCGCGCAGCACACAACCGCGCTGCTAGGTCACCTGGACGTTGGACATTGGTGCGTTGGAATTGGAAATAGGAGCGCAACCCGTTTTTAAAAATTTTATTCTGATTTCCAATGCCATGGTGAACCGATTGGGTTGGGGCGAACTCTTCAGGTGTACTGCTGCTCTGCTTCCATCCGTTTGCTCGCGAGAAAACGAACGGCGAACGAGAACGTTCCAGAGCATTCTTTTATGGTGGAATTGTGCAACCATGTCGGACGGCGAACGTTGCTATCGAAATTTACACATTCAATCTGTGCGGTGAGCTACTTTGAGTGCGGGAAAAACTTCACACAATAGAATCAAGTAATTTTGGGAGCATGTCTAGAAATGAGTTTAAGGTTGGAATAGTTTGAATTTCTGGAGTACAAGAATAGCAACGTCAATTTTGGCGAACTTTTTTTGCTTCTGTATATTTTATTGTACTCAATTGCTTACTCTAACTGTGCAGATAAATCATTTTCATAGCAAAGAGTATCTTGCCACCAGATTTGGAGAATTAAAGGTTAAGAGATATTTAATTTTATTTCCCCAAAGTTTTTTAACTGATTCCGAAGGATAGCAAGTGTGCTACATTAGTAGTGTCTCAAAAGAGCTACCTGGAATGCCTGCTGGAATGACTTTCAGCTATTCAACCTCCAGACATGAAGACGAGTGTCTTTCAATCGACTCACAAAATCGAATCTAACAAAGTGACTCCTAATTACAGCAAATTTAGTAGATGCTTGTCGTCAAACCTTCGTGATCTAAATTTGGTAACCCGCGTGCATTTGGAAATCCTTCTGCCAGTGCATTGCGGCAAAGACAAGGCACTCCCAATAGCAATCAATCAACCCCGGGCCCGGTGTCGATGCTCTGGAGGTTTCAATTTGTCAATGGAACATATGCAAAACATTCCAGCGCAGTGTGGTGGCAACAAAACTCATGGAGAGCAAACATCGGCAATCGTCCGATGATGCTGGAAGCAGACGAAGCAAAACGGGCAAGAAAGCAAACAACAGCAAAACAAAAACACACCGAAACATACACGCAGTCCAAATCAAACAAATACCGTCGGCTCGCGCACGCTTAAATTCAACATCGGCGCGCTCGGTTGATTATGCTTTTT
>STHB01028485.1:0-10918 GCA_018908115.1 Anopheles rivulorum
GCGGTAGGTGTTTCGTGCAACGTCAACGACATTGTTGTGTGAGCGAATGCGTAGCGCGAACGGTTGCGTCGTGCGTCGTACGTGACGCGAAGCATTGCTCTCGACGAGCTTTAATGATGGTTGCGTTATCGTGCTGTTGTGCTTGTTTAAAGTGGATGAATTTTATTTGATTACATGCCTACAGTACGCTGCCACAACCAAAAAGCAGGAAGATCTTTAAGCGGAGTGAGCTCGATTCTGTGATAAAATATTTAAAATGTTTTTCACAAAACTGTTTTATGTCGTTGTGAAAGTAAAATGGCTACGATAATGCATATTTTACTTTGCTTAGCATTGAAAATCATGGTATTTTTTATGGGAAATTATGCTAATTCTTTTCTTTTATGACAATAATAACTGACAAGTCGATTTAAATGAATTCGGAATCCGAGCAATACAATAATTTTTTACAAAACACTTGCTTTTTTGCTTCGTTTATATCAAAGTCTGTCAATATATATAACAAATGTGTGGTTAAAAATACTTACCTGCTCAGTAGACCTCTTTTTCTCTCAAATAACCAGACAAGGAATATCGACACAAAGATTATTGAACTTTGCCATGTTTGACTTATTGAACTGTTCTGGTTTGTTTGCTTTGCTGACGTACATTTGCTGTACTTGCTTGTACGTATGACTTGCTGCTAAGTTACCTTACACCTGCCATACGCCATTTACTTCATGGGTTTCGATTCGAAATACAACGCCAAACACTTTACAGGCGATTCGCTTTTCCTCCGGCAGAACAAACCGTTCTCTGCGTCAGGGACCGCGTCAGCGTCAACATGTTCCACCCAAAACTAACCAGCTACAACCATAGCTCTGCTGCGCGTTTGCTGTGAAAGTTTTCCACCCAAAAACTGGGCAAATACTCCCCGCAGTATTGTACAATGTTTGTACGCTTGTGTGTATATGTGTGTGTGTGTGTTTTTGCTGGTTTGTGTGCATATGGCATTTAATTTTTTTCTCACTTCCCCCACACCCCCAAGATTCCATTCCCACCCGTGCCTTTCTTAACGAACCAACGTCAGTTGCCGAAAAGGAGTGGGAAAAAAATGAAACTCGACCAAGGGAGTGAACAACGAAACGAAAACTTTCCAATTCCTTTTTCCATTCCCGCAAGGAACGGGTACGGCAATTGCCGGCAATTGCAAAAGCCCGCTGCGTTGCAAAAGTGTGATTTAACTTTTGCCTTTCCAAAAATGCTCGAACCACAACCCACGGCTACCACCGGAGGCCAAACGCCGTGGAGTACGTATTGCAAACATCGTCAGCACGGTTCGGCTTTGGACGCGATGCGATGAATGTTGTGCCATTTTCCAGCAACTGTCAAACGGACGGTCGTTTCCCGGCACCGGGTCCCGCAAACTAGGTAAAGTTCTTTCTCTCGCCTTTTTTTGGGCTGTGAAAATTCTCAAATTAGCAAAGCAGCGGAAGAACTACGAACAGCGATCGGCAGCCCGGACTATTGCTCCCGAACTGCCGCTAAAGGATCCGGATATCTTTAATCTTTAATCAACGGCGCAACAGAGTGAACGAATGTCCACACCGACCAGAAATGAACCCTTTTCGTCCCTCGTACCGGCCAGCTGTGTCTCTTTGGTGTTTTGTGTCCCGTTCTGGCATTGTGTAAAAGTGACCCGAAAAGCTGGGCCTTTCAATGCTTTTTCTGTGTCCGCCATTGTGCGCGACGCCATTGTGAAAGACACAGACGCGGTGTTGGGATCTTGCGCCAAGTGCGCTCATTATCCTCAGCTCACTCAACGTTGGTGACCAGCTGGCTGGCTGGCTGGCTGGCTGGTGTTTTTTGGACCGTGCAAATGCAACCCAATCGTGCAGCAATGAAATGAACAGACGCTCTGGACAGCTTCGTTTTGTCCCGGAAAAAAGGGTGGTAATGAAAAATTGAACGCGACAAATGAGGGGAAAACCACTCTTTCTAGTGCACTTTCCGTTGCCCAATGGGGATGTGTTTGAAGTGGCTTCGGGTATGATTTTCATCTCATAAAACAACCCTTTGCTTCCTTTCGATTCGATTACGAGTGTGCCGGAAACGGCGGTCAAGATTCAAGAATAAACACAAATCCATGGTGGCGGCATGGTTGGGATTTTGTTTCATTTACGGAAAGAATTTTAAAGTGAGTGAGAGAGACAAACGGAAAGAGAGAGAACAATTCAATCATCCCTAATGATACAAATTAATCCTCCATTTAAAGCAGAGCGAGTTGGAAATTAATTCCGCACCATGCTGGAACTTTTGCCGCTAGCATTTGCCTATTTGCACGCCTTTTACTAAAGGAACTGCAACCAAGTGCGGAAATTAGCGAGGGTGATCCTTCATTAGAGTGAACCAAGCGACTATGGATGTGTGTGTGACACGGAACGTATCACAAACAGACAGAAAGCCCACGATGGAAGTCGGGATGAAGTGTAATCAGCATTAAGCAGTGTGGCACGGTTATATACCCGGATCGTTTTAAATTTTCCCAACAAAACCCCCCGGTAAGGATCCTCGGGTACTTCAGCCGGTTCCACCGTACCCAGCCAAAAGGGATAGGCAATTGAACATAGGAGAGCTTTCCCTGCTGTTGAAGCTGCTTTGTTTGCAGGGCCCGAAAGCGTTTTGTCACACAGACAAACATTCCACACCGGGAAAACCCTTTTTGCCACTCCTATTGCGCCGGATGATCATCATGGTGGATGATGGTGATGATGTAGGCATGTTGTCGCTAACTACAAACATCAATACCCGGGCATCATCATCATCGTCATTGGCCCATTTTGCCGTACCGGTTGATGTTTGTTCTATGCATTGTTTCTTCCTTTGCCTTGCGTCGGTTCCGCAAAAAACCCTGAAACCCCGATTTCCGTCTATTTGCCGGCACCAGAGCGCCATAAATAGAAAACCTGTCGAAGGATCCAACTTTTCCACCCGGATGTGCGTTACCGTGTTTGGGAAAGTCCCTTTTCGCTGGTTTTGTTTTTTGGTTTGGTACACCCCGTCGAACCCTTTTCTGTGTGTCGGTTTCTATTGCCAAGTCCTTTTATCCACCTTAACTCCTGCAAAAAAGGGTAAAGAGTCCCCAGTTACGGACGCTTATACGGGCTGAACATTTAGAAAAGGGAGAGATAGATAGAGCTGAAGAGCGTAGGAAAGTTTTATTTTCGTTCCGATTCCGATTGCTTCTTGCGTTGCGGAGATGTTTTCACAGCATCTAATAGCAACCGGTTGGAAACGGTTGGGGGAAAAATAACCAGCGCGCCTAAAAGTATGCTATTCCCATAACACGCCAAGCTAAAAAGGGAGGATCCGATAATCGAAACGGACAGTTCATGGTTCTAGAAAAATGGAAGGCAAAAAAGCCGGATGTGATACCATTAGCGTTGAAAATGAAGAAAAGTGGAGCGAAAACACAATCCTCCAGCTATTTGTTCCGTGCTGTGATGTGTTGAGAGGTTGATCGCTGGCGAAAGGACTGGGAGCAATAATTTTCTCCGGGATCAGTTTTGCAAAATAAACGAAACGAAAAAAAAAAACGTTGTAAGGATACCCGTGAACGGTGGGATAGCAACCGTTGTGTACCGATTATGATGTTGCGGGATACTCTTAATGCCTGATTTCTGGGAAGCGTAATACACCCGGTGATTCGGTTCGAAGCGAATCGGATTGAATGCGGTAGTCCCGGCTGCAAGCGGTAGAACCATTTTGCGGGAAATTTTCTAAAATTATTATCATTTATTAACGAAACCGTTCGAAGAATTCGATAATGCAAAAACCTTGTTTATGTAATGACTTTTCCATCCTGGAATTTTCTTAGAAATAGAATTAAAGTAATTTTAAGTGAATGGTATCTTCTTCAAACTCATTTACGGCCTTGATATTCAATGGTAAAATGTTTTCAAGAAATAGTACAATAAAGAATAACTTACCTTTTTTGTCCTTCCTTTGACGATTCCAAGATCCTTCGCTCCGTTTAGTGCCGCTGTTGAAAAAGGACACAAAAGTTCTAGCAAAGTGGCCACAAACCTACATAAAGTTCCACAGTCAGAAGCTGTTCAATTAAATGTTTTTTAAACATGGATTTTTTTTTTTATCTTTTCCATCCTTCTACGTTTTCAACACGAAAAGTGAGTGAGAAGCTTACCGGAAGCGACACCCACGCGTAAAACTTACGCAAACCAACGATACCGGGACCGGGAGATTCATCGTCATCAATTTGGCGTGTTTCGTTTCGTTAGCGTGGAATAGATAAATATCCTTCCTTCTCTCGTTCTCTCCCTCTTTCTCTCCCTCTTTCTCTCTCTGCTTCGCTTCAAAAAGCATTTACGGTTGGAAGTGGTTGTACTTTTTGACCAGCCCCAAACCACCCCGACAAAAAGTCACCGTGTCACTGGGAAAATCTTGACGGGAGACCGCTCGGTGGCTATTTAGGTAACAGTGCGCATTTCCCACCGTTCCGTTCCGCTGGATGGTTTTTCTCGAGCAAAAGTCCTTGCATGCGCTGCTGGAAAGAAAGTCCCAACCTGCCCCCCCCAAAAAGCGACCCACTGAAAAATGATCAGTATCGTACGGTTCCCCTTACCTTTCCTGCTTTCACTGCCAGCTTCACAGTCCACCGCACCAAAAATGGTCATGGCCTGTCGGGAAAAATGATGGCCCGATTGGGTGAAGATTTGTATCAAAAGTGCTTTGCTGCCTCTGCTCGGGTGCTGTTTTTCCGCTGAGAAGCGTTTTATTTTTGGCCCACTTTTGTGTGCAAGGTTTTTCGCTTGTGTTTTTCTTGGCTTTTTGTTTTGTAGATCCCGTCCATCCGTCCGCTTTCTCGCTCCATCGCTTTTCCCCCGGTTGGTGGCGGCAGCAGCAGCAAGCAAGGGAGGAGATGTTTTCCGTTTTCCCTTGTTTTGGGTAAGAAGTCGCTGGTAAAGAAACATTACTTGCTCCGTCCTCGTCGTGATGTTCTCGGTGAAGTGGCAATATCTTGGCGGGATTTCTCGCTCACGCCGCTCTTAAGTGAAACTCAAATTAGAGCCGTTGGAAGTGGAGAAAAAAAACACACACACAAACAGGGTGGAAGGAGGGGAAGGGAGGTGGTTTGGAAGGAAAACTTGGGGGAACAATCTGGGCATCAAATATCACCGCTACTTATTATCGCTCACCCGAACGTCGAAAGGATCTGCCGGATCGATCCGTAAGCTCCGTACAGTGCGAGACGTTTTCCACGCTCGGCCAAGGCACTCGATTATATTCCGCTTCCGCTTCGATCGTGACCTCGTGGGGTGGTGTTGAGGTGGCCCGGGAGTAAGCTGAAAACTGAAACCGAAACCAAGGTGAACCCGAAATTTGGAAAGGTTACAAAGGAACCCACACAAGGAACGAATACCATACTAATGGGCTAAAAGCTAAAGCGCTCCTTCGGAAGCGTTTTTTTTCCCACCGTTCGGATTCACTTTGGCTACTTGTGGCGAAGAAAAGGAGGAAAAACAACACAATTCGGGAATCGGTATGCCAGCCACCTAAACCAGGCCAACCAGCTCTGTGAGCAATGGTTGGAATTTTCTTTCCATTTTCTTTTTCTGATTCGGTTGTGTATTTCTTTCTGGTTTTAATATCAGCTGCTGATTTTGCTGCTTACCGTGTGAAGCAAAGTGTTGAACCGAATGACCCCTTCGCTGCGCCGAGGAATGGTCCACCGAGCGGGAACAGAAGCACGAAGGAAAGCAGTGGAACAGTGGAAAATCAACAACATGGCCTCAAGCACACACATACAAACATGTGCTCACCCATACATTCCCAGCCCGGGAGCTTTCGATGGAAAAAGGGTGAGAATTTCTTCTTGGAAAAATGAAAAGCGATGAAAGGCTGCCGGTTTCACACTGCCACACATACAGACACAGACACGCAATAAGCTTGGCTCTTGCTGCTCCGGGGAACCAAAATCCCTCCCTCTGCAACCCCCCCCCCCCCCCCCCCCCCCCCCCCCCCCCCCCCCCCCCCCCCCCTTTCACTCTTTCCCGGACCGTTCGGAATTCACCCAGTACGTGATAGCGTTTCAGCCCAAGGTTTATGCATTAGTGTGTGGCGTTCCAGTGAAAAGTCGATGGCATCAGGCTTGTTTTCGTTCCCGGTCGCTCGCTGCCACTGACAGAAGCTGTTTATTCTCGTTGACGGTGGTTTTTTGCCGGGTTTTGGGACACCTCGCCCCAGCAACGCTGCTTCCCAGGCCGGTTGTGCAAAAAAAAAGCAGCCGTGAAAGCGAGTGCGAAACTATAATCGTGTACACTCGTACACGTAAAGAAGAGTTCCTCACACATACAAACTTACTCACACACTCTCGCTCTCTCTCTTTCTTTCTTTGTGTGTGTGAGTTTGGTTGTGTCTGAAGGCGATATTCGAAATGTGTTTTAAACATGAAACATAAATTATTGATTTATTCTATTCCTTCCGCCACGCTTTTCGACTTCTTGTCCGGGCATATTGGTGTGCTCGATCGATCGTGTGACGACGGTGCCAGCAGAAGCACCAGGACTATAAATGGGAAGGTTGGGTTCCGGTCGGGTCGGGTCCTCCACCTCCAAACACCTCCCGCCATGGGCTGCCCATATCGACCGGGCTGGTAGTCTCGGAAACGTAAACCAAAACCCTCGCCAGCGCGGAGCGGTTGCTTGGCCCGAAAACACAAGCAGAAAAGGAAAAGCACCAAAGGAACCTGGTGCTGCTGCCGAAAACGAAACGTTTTGGCTTTTATTTTCTCGCATGACTGGTTCGTACTGACCCAGGCTCAAAGGGGGAGAGGGGGTTGGGGGGGGGGGGGGAAGTGTCCGGTTGGTGCTTACCAACACCGGCACCGGTTCTAACCTCACCATCGGAGCTGTGATATACCCGGCTTAGCAGGAAGCGAACATCGGCATTGAAACTGTGTGTGCCTGTGTGTGTGGTGCTGTTGCCCCCATAGAATGTTCCTTTTTGCGTCCGTCCTCCATCCCGGGTGGGTGTTGTGATGTACGATACGATTCGAATAACCAGGTGAAAATATACTCACTCATATAAAGCAGATTCTGTTTCGTACTCGGCTCGAACGTGTCCTGAACCGTGTGGGCAGGAGCACAGGGATAGATTTCCGCACGCAACCCACAAAAACAACGGAGCAGTGAAGAAGTTGTGAAGGACAATGGACGGGCGACGGCGACGGCGACGACGACAACGACGACGACGATTTGGAACCGAATATAATGAACCGACCAGACCTAGACGAGCCTTTTCATAACGAACCACCTTTTCATTTGCCATTCCGGGTTTTCTTTCTCCCTTCGGTGAAACGCTGGAAAACAACCAGACCAAATCTATTAAAGAGCCTGCCCGAACCTGCCCGAGTAAAGTAAAAAGTGAACCAAACCAAAAACCATAAATGTTAAACTGGTATTTTGTGTAATGAGGTTCATATTGCCGGGGAAAAAGTCATCCGCTTGACGATGAAATGGAACATGGGGAAAAAAGATTTTCTCCTGGGATGGTTTTTTCTTTATTTCGTTTAGTGTTTTTGTGTGTGTCATGAAACTATAGTGGAGTAGAGAGAAAAAAATCATGTAAAAGAGGATATGATTTTTCACACGAAACGAGCAAAACTTTCGGTCGTAATGAATCGGGTTAAAACTTGCGCCTGGAATACTTGAGAGCGTCATACTTTCGCCATTATGTTCCTGGTCGTCTCGGTTGCTGAAAAGGGAAACTTTAGCAACTGCTTCTCATTTCGAGCAGTTTATGGTGCTATAAGAAAGTGTTTTTAATTTTAGCAAGCAAGGCTAGTTATGTTTGTTACACTTAATTTAAAACTGTTGTTGCTGGATTATAAGCAATCTTTAATAAATATAGGTTGTTTTTTGTAGTTTTATCGTTGATTATTTGGAAATTATAGGCCGGTTGAGAAACTATACAAAATTATCCTGAAACCTATGATGACACAAAATTAAAGAAAATTGCATACTTTCAGGGGCAATAAGATAAACTGCAAACAATTATGTAATTTGATTTTCAATTTCTGTTTAGAAGAATGCAAACCACAGATAATTTGACATCAAACGTTCGTTAAACAATTGAAGAAATGTTAGGTTTATTTATGCAATTGTGAGAAACATACACCAGAACATAAAAGCAATCGTTAGCCAAAAATGATGCACGAATTGCATACATTTAGGCGTAAAATTCATGTAACTTATAAATGAGAGTAAAAGGCTTTTCACCGAAAAACACACAAAGCTAAATGGTACTATCAACAAAAGAAACGATTTGCATGAAAACATAACCTGAAACAAACAAAAAAGGCAAGTACATGAAAATCATAATTTGGTAGTTGTAAAAAAAACGCAACCATTTGTTTGTGTCACTTAATTACTCTCGAACAAAAAACTTTACAAATTAAACAAAAGCTTTGGTAGAAAAAAAAAACACGCACAGCAAAGTGCGACGGAATGCAACTTTATTACACGGCTCACAATAAACTCGGGCTGTTGAGAAACTAATAAAACTAAGCTGACAATATCTTCTCCATTTGCATGCAACGCAAGCCACTAAAAACCTCCCCCATGGGTGAAAAGAGCGGAGAACAGGAGATCCTGGGTGAGGGGGGAGTTTTTTTTGCCAAACTGTATTTTGTCTCCCAAGTTCCAGCCCATCCCCACCCAAATGGGTATCGGTTGCTATCCCGCCGGAGGAAAAACTTTAATCCCATCCCACCACCACCACCACCACCACCACGCCACACCGTTCGTGCCTTTGGGTGGGTTTGTTTCCCTGTCCTTTGTTTAAACAGAAAAAGGCAATTGTAAACAATGCAAGCACAAAAGCACTCGGTTTTAGTTTCACCAGGGTTTGTTCGTTTTGGTCCTTCTCTTTCGCGTTTTTTTTTTTTTTTGATACAGCCACCGGCTTTGCATGCCTGCAGTTACATCATTTGTCATTTGAGATAATTCTCCGCGCGGGCATTAGTGTTGGTGGAATAAAATAAAGCGATCCAGCAGCGAACAGCGACACGGCTGGACGTGCTGGTGGTGGTGGTCGAAGTGGCAGAACAATTCGAGCAGGATAAATTACCGTCCATTGTTGGGCAGAGCAGGCCAGACCTGGGACTGGGAGCCGGCATTCCTTCCTGCGAGGCAACATTTTCCACGCCGTGTGCGCCGTGGACCACCCTCTCCGAGTACCCGGTCGACAATAGAAGGCTGGCTAATTAAAAGTTTTCGTACGCCGTTTTAAAACGTTCTCGCTCGCTTTTGGCTGCTCGCTGTAGCGCATAAAGTTTGACGCTCTATTTCGGGTTTTCCCTTTGTGTGTGTGTGTGCTGTTGTTTGGAAAATTTCGCGCTAAGGCTACCTTATTTTCCTCTCCGGTTGGTCTCGTTGTTTCGTGTATCGCTTTTTTCCGGCCACCCAACCACCGATGAGCTTCTGCTGAAATGGAACCACCTTGCGACAAAGGGAAGCTGAAATTCCGGTACGAAAAGGTGGAAAACAAGCCGATACACACACACATACACAATCTAAACCAGTGGACCACCAGTCATTTTCTAGCAGAGAAACGCGGTTCCTTTCTCTGGTAAACCTCTTTACCGGGAACGCTTTTCGGACGAATTGGACCACTTTTGCCGAACGAACAACATGCCGAAAGTTTCTTCGTCGCACCATTTCTCCTTCACTTACTTGCTTCGGCCATTTTACAAAGCATTGCAAAACACCCCAGGATGGCCAGGACGAGATGAGAAGCGCCCGGACGTACACCAACGCCCGTAAACAGCACTCCATTCGCTTCCCGAATGCCGAACACGCGCGTCTCTATTGTTTGCGATCATAATTCATTCATTCACTGGCGCAGTTAGTTTTGGGGGCGGCTTTTCTTTCCAAAAAACAACCAAACCGACCACACTGCCGCTCGCACCGAACACACCCCGGAAACACCCTTGAAAGAAAACACATCAATTAGGAGACGCCCGCAGAACCTGCACATCATTTCATCCAACATTTCCATCCATCCATCCAGCAGCCCGGCAGAAGTTCGAACGGCGGAAAAGTCATCTGGTCGGAAAAACCTTTACCCCGCAAACGGTATGGAAAAACAAAGAGCGGACCATCATCTTCTTAGCGCTACCAGCTTTTCTCACATTGTTTTCCACCTTTTTCTTGACCCACGGGCCCAAAAGTAAAATGTAGTCATTAATGCGCCGGACGGTTCGGTTTTTGTATGTTTTTTTTTTTTGTTCGATTTTCACTTACTCATGTCTTTATTTTTCCGTACTTCGTGTTTTTTTTTCATACTTTTCCTCTTTCCTTTCCCGCACTCCCTCCGTTTTCCCGTCCCTAAACGTCTCTACGTTTTCCACAAAAAATAAAAGAAAACAACGATCGAGTTATCTGTTTTTCGACTTCGTCGATGAGACGAAACGGAGCGAACGAGCTGCGAAAGAGACTCATTTTTGGGTCGGCCGGGGCGCTTACTGTTGCCCTTTCCGTTTTGTTTGTTTTAACTATACACAGAATCAAGCAACCCCCTTCGTTGCCTTGCCGGGACGTAACATTCCCCCCCGGCAACCACAGGGCAGGGCTGTTTTTCTTTAGTTTTGTTTACTCCTTTTCACTAAAGGTATATGTATATATATATATATATATATAAGAAGGTATGTGTGCTTGCACAGTTTCTGCAAGATTCTTCAACAAAGGGAAACTTCTCGTTTTCACATCCCTCAACTTCTCGTTCGGCGTCCGAACAATGCGTCCTTGTTCGTCGCTTTCGCCATTGCTTGCATCACCTATTGAGCCTGGTTGAGCACTTTGCCCTCAACTACAGTGTGCCGCTCCTAATTTCGTGCCAGTTTTTGCATCTGCTCTGTTTT
>STHB01028495.1:0-10917 GCA_018908115.1 Anopheles rivulorum
ATATAAGGGTATAAATAGAGGGATGATTGATACAAATGGTGTTGTCGATATGCTTATTTGCAAATTACAAAATTATCGCCTCACAACAGAAGGTGCTTATTGCACATTTTTCACTTCAGTCATCATTCCTTCATTAACATAATTATTGCTTATCGAATACAACTTTAGAAATATTGGCTGCCTTTCCTGTATCTGTGTTATGAGATATTATGAAATATCGTTAAAAAAACATACTTATATCATATCAAACGGGGTTCTTGTGTAATTGAATGTGTGCAATCCGCTTGCAACTGTGTATTCATTAGCCCGAGTTCACTGCGTCAAGTGGTTCATTTGGTTTATCCTAGTAGTTCATTTACTGCTCTCGATCGCTTGATCAAATAATTCATCCAATGCAGTTCATTCATTCGTCTTCTTGCTATAAGAAAACAAGACAGTCACATGCATGTCACCCGTGAATAAGTTAATTGTTCGCGCACCGTACGTGCTACAGGCAGATGTTAATATTTAAGCGCGTGCTTGCTTTAAACCAGACTGCTATCAACTTCATTAGAAATGTTAATTCGATTGAAGTAAAATGGGTGCTTTTTTTCTGTTCCTTTTTTCTGTCAACCACCAATCGTCCGTTTTTTTTTTTGTTGCGAGAAAGACACGGAAGGAATGTTTTGCGGAACTATTCGCCGTGTGCGCGATCTTTGAACACCCAGCATTTGGGCAAGCACACCCGAAGTAAAAAAAAAAAACCTCAACCCCTTTTTGACGCCATTACACTTATGCACGCGTGTGTGTGGGTTTCCACAAAACACCAAACCTAACGCAATGTGCTGCCCCGAAGCACATCGATAAAACAACGCCACAAAACGATGCAAACTCTGGCAAAAAAGGGTTGAAAAGGGTCTGTTAAAAGAGCGAACCCTCAAAAAAAAAAAAACGAGCATAAATAAAACAACAAAATGGACATCCAAAATTAAATTATTGCGCGCAGCAACGATCAAAGGATCCGCAGAAAGTTTTTCACCGGAACCTATCTCCGGGGCCTATCTTGAGCGCCATGGTGGTGCTTGAAGTTTCCGCGCAAGTAGCGCTACCCAGGGCATGCTTTTCCCGCCAAAAGTTTCGTGTGGCGCGTGTAATTTTACGTGCTATTTGCTGAAATATTGAAATATTTATGCGGAAGAAAAATAATTCATTCATCCATTTATTACCTTCAATCGCTTTAATGAAGATGTTTTGGCGGATGGTTGTGTGGTCGCAGCGAAGCAGATTTATTGATTTCTGCACCGGGCGGCTCCAGCGCTGGGTCAACAGTTTCTGCTTGTCAAAATACTCGAACAATTAATATACCGTGCTGCGTCAGCAAATGGATCAACACGAAGGCGAACAGACGCACAGGAGAGCGGGAAAGATAAGCGCAAGCAGCCGGATTCGGTGCCATCCTTCCAAGAAGCTCGGACAAACGCGTCGAACAAAAGACTGCGAACAGACATCCGTCAACGAAAGGGACGCAACGCGACGGTTTTGTGCGAGCAGCGCGTCTCGGGTGTGACGGGCCGCCTAACCCAGTAATTAGTCGCGGCGTCGACCGGAGCTAATCGGCTGATAAATGAAAGTTTTATGCAAATACAAATTAATTTCCCGACACCACCACTAACACACCGCGGCGTTACAGTTGCGCGAGTGGGGCTGAGCTGGACGTGAAGTTTGAGCGAAGGTATGTCTCGCTGGGATCGATCGATGAAGTTTAGCACTTGATTCCCATTTGTCTGGCACAGCATTTTTGAGTTCCCCACACGTGTGCCTGCGCTTGTATGTTTCGAGAGGTGCTAAACGCTCCAGCTCGAACCATTTCAAGCGAGCTTTCCAGCGAAACTTCTTAATCTTGGAGCAGTGCAGTAGTTTGTGGCTCCCATAAGCAAACCGTCTGTGCGTGTGGATGTGCATACCAAGGTTTGTATAGAAGTAACACTTTACTACCAACAAAATTAAGGGAACCAAGTACTTTAGTACGAATTATTTTATTTTATTTTCCGGGGACACGTGCCCCGGGACTGTCCGGAGTGGAAATTTTCTGCGCCCTTTGGCAGAAGAAAAAAAAAAACACCGGCAACTCCCGCAGAAAGTGTGGAAAGTGCATGCGTTTGCACAAAAAATAAAAATAAAAATAAAAATCAAGTAAACCAGTGCCCGGATGAAATTCGCTGTAAACATGAAATCTCACCCATTGCGCCCACGTTTTGGTGCGAGCGAGCGAGCAAATTAATGTTTCCCGGCCACGAACAGCGCGGATCAGTTTCGGTGGGCAAACATGGTTCATCGTTAGCGACGGCACAATTTTGCTGCTCGCTTAAACAACAAGCTGCAAAAGCGTTAAGCGATTACTTTTTCGCAATTAGGTACGTGTTTCGGGCTAGTGCGGTAACTTTAGTTTACCTCACTTTTTTCACGGACACACCGTGTATATGTGTGTGTCGTGTATGTATTAAATATTATTGCTGTTTTCCCTTTTCCGAGGAGCAATGAGTTTCAAGCAAAGGAGAACCCCACCGTGTGGCAACCTTTTTGGGGTAGAAAATTTGTGTTCAACCGAACCGTAAAATGGTTTACATATTTTTGCTTCTATTTAGTAAAACATTTCATAAAGCTTGTGTTGCGTAGAGCAATGAGACAAATCCGAATCACTTTTCATCTTTTAGCCCAAAACCAGCATCCAAGATTAAGCGAATGCGAACATTGCCGTTGCTGTTGCATTCCCAAACCAGAAAATGGCGACCGCAGCTCGTTGTTCGTTTTACGTTTCACCCAATCGCCCAACCCGCTCGCCGCCCGGAACAATGTCGGTACGAGCGTGTACTGTTGGAGTTTTGGAATGTTTTGGGCTGGCGAAAAGTTTTTAGGTTGCCACACTTTCGTCGGCCACGGCGTGCCGGATCGAAAATCGATTTTTGTGTCGCGATGATGGAATGATGATGCAGCGCGTGGATGAAAGCGTTCGCCCGAGCGACGCGAATGTTAGTTATTAGCCGATGCTGGAGCAGTGGTTTCATTATCGCGCGCCTCACGTGACGTCTCGATTCAGTTTGATCTGATCGAACCTTGATTCGATTGAAAGATTGAAAGACGCCTTGATAAAGCTTGACATACGATTGGGACACCGCCCAAGGGGAGGGGGGGGGGGGAAATGAAGGAAGGAAGAGGGAGGGGAAAGGGTTAAACGGGGAGTGGTTGGTCGTAAAGTTCTCGGTTTGCGCATAATTTCGGAACGTGTTGGAAAGGGTCTTGATGAAGGCAGGGAGATAATGCTATAGCGGCTAGTCAGCAGTAAAAAACCAATTCTGCTAACATGCATAGAGCAATCATACATTTATTTGGAAACGTTTTCTGGAATTAGGTTTAACATCCATCCCTTTGAATCCATTCTATCTTAATTCATTCGGTAATACAGTAAAAAGCGCTTCGTCGTGCAGCTGGTTGCATGCATTTAGGCGCATACATTGAGAGCTAGGGTAAAACCGTGTTTTGCCGCTCTTTTTTGTGTCGAATTTCAATAATTTTGAATATAAATAGTTTTTACGTTTCATTTTCTACATAAATGAGCTAATTGTTACATCAAAGCAGATAATTGTGTGAAATAGGATAACAATATTACAACCATGCCTTTACCCAGACTTTTCCTGTACTTCTTAATGACTGGGGCTATCATAGAGGGAAAAAAAGGGAAAGACAGAGAGATATAGGAAAAAGAGGAAAAGAGGGAACCACAAACAAAGAGAAATGGATATAAATCAAACTGAGTGCTGAGCTGAAGCATGTTTATTGTTTGTGGGGGAGGGAGAAAATAATACCTTTCTCCAAAACATCCGTTCCAGGAAACAGTAACAAAGCTATTTTGTGCTGCAAATTTCGATAAGCTGCTCCAACTCATCAAGCGCCGTCTCGTTCGTTCCGTACCCATTCGCAGGACATCCCGCTGCACGTGGCCATGCTGTCGCACCTGCTGATTGCCTGGGACCGCAAGCGTTGGCTCACCGATCCGCTCAAGGTACGGCTGCCGGCATTCGTGTGCAGCTGCGCTTCCTGGCTGGCCGGTTTAGTCATCGCCCTGCCGTACCCGATCTACACCACCTATCTGGATCTGGAGGTGAGTTACAATTGAATTTCACCACGCTAGCGCTAGTGAAGTGCCGGTTGGCATTGGTTTCGGTAAGGTACACCTTTCGCCGGGATAGAAAAAAAAAGTATTCACCAGATTTGAAGGGTGCGTAGCGGTTCGTATTGCACGTAGCTGACGTTGCCTGCGCAACCACCGGGGACGGTTGTCCGCTGCGCCCAAAACTCCAATCACGCTCTATGGGTGGGCATAGTTCTACTTCATGGAATCCGGTACATACACAGCGAAACATAGTCGTGCGTATGTCCGTGAATCGTTTGAAAGCACTTCACCGAACTACATGATTAAATTTTAGCATAATACGTGGAAAAATTGTGTGCGCCTAGAGGTAGGCAATTCGCGGTACACACGATAGCTAAAAATGTTATTAAAAACTAGATTACCATTTCCCGGCAATGGCTAGCCCGATGCATACGGTTACAAACGGTTACAAAACAAAAAACGTGCAAGTCTGCTCCGCCAGTTTCAATTCAAGCACAAACAATTGATTTGCGAAGCAATTTAAACGTGTCGAACCGGGCACCACCGAACCTGATTCCACTTTCAGCTGACTTTATGCGCAAATACTTTATACTGGTATTCCGTTGCGATGCGGGCTGTGGGGCAGCGGGAACACGCTGATTGTTCCTCATGCACCTTCACGTTCGATTTCGGCGTTTCTTCCGCCGTACTGCTCGGCAATGAATTTTACCCCGGTGCCCGGTGGCGCATGAATAGCCATCACAAACGACCATCGCCCGTGAGAAAATGATGGTGATAATGGTGCTGATGATGGTCCGTTGCCCATTCGCTTTGCCAAATTTCATCCCTCACTCTCTTTCTCTCTCTCTCTCTCTCTCTCTCTCTCTCTCTCTCTCTCTCTTTATTTTCTTCTCCATTCCATCCCCTCCATCCATCCCAGCGCCGTCAAAACCTAACCTCTATTAGCAACCTTTTTTTTTTGTCCCGTTGGTAGACATTTTATTGGTGAAGAAGATTTTTTCTTCCTTTTATCATCCGTAGCCAGATACTGGTATTACTTAGGGGGGTTTTTTCTTCTCCGCTTGTTATCCTGACCACTCTTCATTTTTGCTACTATTTTTCTTTATTGCCAGGCGGCGTTTGCCAATTGTCCGTTGGTTCGTTTTTTCTCTTGCTGTTTTCGGTTCGTCCCGTTCGAAATAAATTTTCCGCTCAACCGAGCGCTCACGCATCGCCACTCACGCACACGCTGATACCGCGGTAGAAAAAGCTGTCTCGGTATTTGTTTGTGTGCTTCGTACCATAAATCACTTCGATCGTGTGTGTGTGTGTGTGTGTGTTTGGTTTCTTTTTTCTTCGGCACACTGTTGTCAACAACCAATGATTACGCTGGTGGAAGATTAATCCATCTGCTCGCGTTACAGTCGAAGCCGATCTTCGCTTTAGCCTCTTCGCGGCAGAACGCCTTTAACCTTGACGCTGCCGCGTCGCATTACCCACACCCATGCACACTCGCTCATCAGCGACAAGCGAGCGATCGAGCGACACAACAAACCCGTACTACTACATGCTCATTTTTTTGATGGAAGAGCAGTCGCTTCGTTTACTCTTATTCTTTCTCGATTTCATTGAATGTTGGATGCGATGCGTTGCATTGAAAAGCAAGATTTGTTGAAGCAGAGCTTTTCACGAAAAACAGCACTCACCGTACAGATGAAACGCTTGGACAACTCACCAGCATGATTCTCATACACTGCTGCCATCTTTGGTCGCTACCTGCGCAGTGCGTGGGCTTTAAATCTTTCACGTATGAATGGAAAAAGAAAGTATAAAAAATAGCTGCCCCTTCCCCCCCCCAGTTAACGCACCACCATCATTTCTCGCATTTCTCAGCTCCGCAGCTGTAAAAACCGTTGAGGAAACCCCTTTTTTTCCTTGTGTTTTTCGTTTTCTTCTTTTGGCTAGTGCCGGAAAAGAAAATCAAAGCCCCCGCGGGACTGATCGTGCAGTTATAATTCAAACTCACTCACGTATCATATCATCCAGCGCGTCTCGCCATAGCGTGGAACGCTGCGCTCACCCATAATGGGTGGGTTTTCATCTCCCCAGGCAGGCAGACATCCGGCACGCTTTGCTGCACAATTCATTCATGTGTGTATGTGTGTGTGTGTGTATTTGTTGTGGTTCGGTGAGTCACTGATATGGCAGTAATGCGTGAGGCAGCGTGTTGCCCGGTTGCGATTTCCACCAACCAGGGGGTGGGCTTTTTCATGTCGATTTTCCCTTTTTTTTGTGGCACACGAGAAATTGGGTGGGAGTTTTTTCTTCCCCCTGCCCGGCTTAAATGAGCTGTTCGGAAGCTGTGGGACCGCAAGTGGCAAAAGCAAAAGTTGACAACATCCGGGACCGGTTTTTGAGTCGCCGTTGTGTGACGGCTCTTGCATTGACATGTTCCTGAAATGGGTGGCCCAAAAACCTGCCAACCGTGTGTGTGTAAGTTCGGTTCGATTCTACGCCACTAACCGCAGAAAGAAGGCAGCAAAGATTTTTTATTTCTCTAATGGGCGTTTTGGGCTAAAGATTAGAATTTAAATACAACAACAACAAAAACATTAAAAAAAAACCCACACAGTACGCTCCAGTACCGCTGACGAATGTTACTCTTCGCAAGCGTTTTGCAACGCTTCGGGCAGCACTAGGAAATGTGAAGGCAAACGTATGGCAAGTGTGCTAAACACAGCATTCCCGGCTCGGTCGGTCGGTGCCGGTCGGTGTTCTCCCATCCCTGGCAATGCACATGCCACATTCTGGTTGAAATCGGAACACATACCATTCCGTTGCTCGCATGCATGCGTGACAAATTAATATTGCCTGCCAGGTTAGGATGCTTCTCGTTCGGCTTTATTGCTTTCTGCCTGACCGACTTTGGAAACTAAGTGATTGCTAAATACCTTTGAAGAGCAGGCATCTGTTGAAATGTTTGTGTGTGTGTGTGTGTGTGAGTACTTTTTCTCAAAGAAAATTATAAAATTTTTGCAAATTGAGAAAGAATCCCTTTACTTTGAAAAATACTTGCACAGTACGTGTCAAATTTTGTCAACTACTGGGCGCCTCCATATAAGGTGAATGTTCGTTTTTTTTATAAATTATTTATTTTAATTACTTTTGAACAGTAAACAGCGATCACACTCTGTTGAGTTGAAAAGTGACAGCTTTGTTTTTGTTTTACTAATATAATGAAATATTTAGAATTTTATTAAAATTTCGTAAAACATCCGGTTTTGTATCTCAACTCCTCAACCCGCCTACGTGTAAACGGCACTGACAGAAAGCTTTCGCATGATCAAAGTTTACAGGTACGCACTTGGTGTTGACGAGTGTCGAAGGACACTCGGTGAAGCCGATACAGCCAACTTCAAGGGAGGGGGCTTTAAAAAACTTGTGCAACAGTCCATATCTTTAAAGTGCTTTCAATGGTTGGTATGCAAGATAATATTTTACAGGAAATGGAGGAACATTCACGTACCAGCGAAAAGCTTGCGAGTGCAAAAACTTAGCCATGTTTGATCTTGTGCCAATGTTTGACCGAATACCTCTCCAATATATGCAACATGGTGCCGTGTATCAGGGATGGATGGTACGGGTTTGGAAACATTCCTCTAAACACCGCTAGTAAACCCTGTTTGCTCCATCTTCTGTGAGGACTTGTTAGGTTTGTATTTGAAAATCAATGAGACAACATCTATCCCAAGACATGCACACACACACACACATACACGGAGACACATGAGGTTCGTCACGATGCGCCCGATGCCCTGCAGGAGGTAAGCTGGGTTTTGACAAATAAAATGAAAATTTATAACCTCCGTTTGCCGCCATCTGACCGAGCGTCACGCAGCCTTTCTTTTGTTTTCCATCCGTTGCGATCCGCCTTTTCGCAGCCATTGCTGTTGCTTTTGTTTTGTGCGCGATCGAAGCATCTTGGGCCCTGTTGCTGTTGCTGGATCCACTGCTCCGTTCAGCCGTGCTTTACCATTCTTTGCACCGTTGGCCCGCGGGCCGTGTGTGTGTGCGTGTGTTGTTTTGTTTTGTTTAAGTTGTTTCTTCTTCTGCCGATACACATGCCTGTAATGCACGCAACACCCAACTCCATTACGCGCGACAACGCCATTGCTTCACATGGAAAAATCAGGATCGAGCGTACTATCAAAAGCAAACATCGTCTGCTCGTCAATGTGTGTTGCGGCGGTCGTATTATCCACCGATTGGTTTCTGGAAGCGATTTGCCGGCAAGTGATTTTTCTCCTTCGGTTTTTTTTGCGGGCGGGGTGGAGGGAGGGGAGGGGAGGGTTTACAATCCCTCCCTTCCTTTCTCCTTCCCTTACACCCGTTTCTTTAGCGTTGCTTCGCAATTCTCGAATTGGGTATTGTGTCGCCGTACGTGCGAATACGCTCCCGGGAAGTTAAAGCTAGCGGACATACGGTTTGCCCTTTTGCGCGAACATAACATCCATACATGCGTGTGCGTGTGTGTGTGTGTGTGTTTGGGAAAAAAAAACATGTTGAAAAACGCCAAACCCCAGCCCGGGCAAACAAACGACAGAGGCGCGTGGGCGAAAGGTAAAAGCCGAGTACATTGGTGACCTTTACGGAAATGAGATGCTGCTCGGTAAAACAATTAATGCATTTTAATAGCCAGCGGTATTAAGCGCTCACCCTGCCTACTGCTTGGCGTTATCTGCCACCTTACGGTGTAAAGAAATTTATTATTGAAAAGAAATTTTTATTAAAAAGACGTATTTTTGCTCTCAAGGGAGATTTCTCTTCAAGCTGTGTATACACTTCGCCTAGTTTGGTGGATAATATTATATTTATCAAATAACAATCCAGTTTCTCCTCGAAACACGCACACATACATACAACATTAATTTGTATTTTAAATGCTATTGCTTTATTGTGCCAAACTGTAACCAACGTCCGACGGTATCAGGCGGTTGAGCAAGTTTTAAAGTGCCCCGCATACGCATATTTTAAGGCGGGTTTGTTACTCTTTGCTGTGTGTGTTTTTTTTTGTTGTTCTTTTAAACCAGAATCCAATTTCAATACAATACCCGCAGGATACTTCACAATGGGACGTTCCGGGAAATTAAAGCCTGCGCGTCCTACGCGACCCAGCAGCCCCTTGCGCTGCACATCACGAATGAAAAGCGAAGCGAAGCGGTTTGAAATATGACCGAGAAAATGAATCTCAGTTCGAGGAAGTCACCGGTTTCGCACAAAATGCTAACAAAATTAATCTACATGACGGACGCGCCCGGCTGGTACGGACACAAACACACAGGGTCACGAGACGTCCAACTCTTACGTTGTGTTTTATTCAAGAGATTATGATCTTAACCTCACTTGCGCCTACATTTGACCCCTTGGTGCCCGGTGGCATACTTTACCGACCCCGCAGCTACATGCGTGCCGAGCTGCCACGGTTATTGAACCGGGTACACCTGCCATTTCGGGTTTGACCCGCCGGTGCTTCACGAACTCGCCGCGAAGGGTGGCCGGGTGTGTGTGTGTGTCGATCGGCTCGAGAGCATTAGTCTCACGGGGGCGTACGAGTGGCGCTTGGCGTTTGTGTTTTTTTTTGTGGGGTTGAGATTATTTTTTGTTGCTGTTGTCTTCATTCTTGCTGACATTCAGTCCCATCTTCAGTGTGGATTTTCGTGAAACAGCAGTGCTGAAGCACTGCGTTTACTAGTGGTCGAGATCGTTCTCTCCCTCTCTCACTCTCTCACTCTCTCTTTCTCTCTGTGTGCCTCTCTTACCACTGCTTATCGCACACGGGACAATGGGCTGCACACAAAAATGATAAAATTTACGAGCCACCGCCAGTCACCTGTGTGCCTAACCGTACCGTGCGCCGGATGAATTGAATCCTTTTCGAGGCAGAAAAGGAAAGCACAAAAACAAAACAAAACAAAAGCAAAAAAAAAAACAAAGAGCGCTAGCACTCAGCGAACATGAACGCGAACGGACGGACCGATGATTGTCTCGGCGCTGTTTTACCCAGGTCGGAATTTATGGGGCATGTTTAATTTTACGGGCTCTCGTGGTTGGATTCACGTTTTTGCCATTGGCGCGCGGCACGGATGGACGTGCCTGGTGCAGGTTTTCGCTAGTGTTAAACGATGTGGGCTGGGAGCTGGGAAGTTCTTTCTTCTTCTTCTTCTTCTCCCTCATCCTCAGCTTGATGTTACAGTCGTTAAGGGAGTGCAGTGATAGCAAACGAGATTGAGGCCGGAAATCCTGCCCGATGATATATATATTTTTTTTTTTGCTAGTTTTGTTCGTGTTGGTACAGCAAAAAAAAAAAAGAGCTTCCAAATCTCTCTATTAATAACGTTTTCATTTCCTCTTCTCTTTACGGTTTCAACTTCTAGAATATTCTGCCAGGATTTGCCGGCGTTGGCATTTGTGCGGTCAACCTGGTAGACGACATGCAAGAGTATATGCGCGGTCTGTTCGTGATCATGTAAGTATGAAACAATGCATTATTTCGGTAGTGTCGTTACAAAAACTAGTAACTGCTACCTTCCTAAGCAACAGTGTTAGATGCAGCGATAAATTATCGTAATGCAACAAAAAAAACAAACAACCAATGAAAAGAACACACAATTATCATTTGGTACCATTTGTACGATGTTTGCTTAATTTAATAAAATTTATTTTTTGTACGAAAAAAAGAATCTTATCCGATGAACATACTGATGTACTCGCTAGGCGAGTTTCGATCA
>STHB01028506.1:0-10917 GCA_018908115.1 Anopheles rivulorum
GTTCACGGTTTAATCTTTGCCAAAAGCACTCAATCGTAGGGTTTTTGTTGCCAAACCGACAAGTGATGAAAGACGGAGATATTAATTTGTGCTCAATGCTGAGCACTGCTGCATTGCTTCGTTACTGTTTAGAGTAACAAGATACATACGGCTGAAAGTGGTGCAATATGTAATTATAAAAACAAACCTCCATATCAACACTTGGTACACCATAGATAATTGAAAAGGTAGAATTTTACACAAAAAAGGACAATTTAATTTTATTTTACGAACGAGATTGTATGTGTTGTAATGTAATTTAAAAAGCAGCTGAATCATGACTTTTATTTTTATTATTCATGGAAAAACAAGCAAGTTGCAGTAAATAATCTGATGGTGACCATTTTCATTGGAAATGGTTTGGATCGAGTATTAAGATACTGCTGCTGGAAGAACGCAACAGCTCATCTTCATTGCATAGGCCCAAGTTCTCCATATTGAATGATGAAAATGGTAAGATACGAAACTCAATATCCTAATGTCAGCATCAAACAGGCTGCATCGTGATGCTTAGCATGTTGCCTATGAGCCTCTGAGTCTCTGTTATTCAGAACGATGCAGCGATGTGATTGAATGAAAACGATCGCGAATATTCAAGTTCGACGTTTTATACTTAAAGCTCCATGCTATAGAGCTTAACTTGCTCATATGAGCGCTTAGTGCTCTCATCGAGAACTGCATCAAAGTCACAAGAAGAAAAAGCAGATATCGCAGAGTCGTTTCTTGTGTCATTTTAAACCTTATTTTAATTCCTTGAAACGGAGTTACTGTCGAAATTTCGGAAAAAAATGGTTGATGAGCAAATCTTTGATATATTGTTTATAGCCTACCCACCCTTTCGTCCCATCGACCAAATCGTGCAGTAGAAATTCAAAGTTGAAATGTAAGGAATTCTTTAATCGACAATGTACGATGAGTCTGTGGTAAGCGAGGGAAGAAGGAGAACAGCTGTTCAGATGTTTTAGGTACATTTTCCAACAAGAATTATATTTATTTATTTATTTATTTTTTTTTATTTATCTTAGAACGGCCTGGCCGTATTAGACATTTATTTATTTATTAACCTAACATAATCTGCCTTGAAGGCTCAACAATGTGTTTTAAAGCTAACAGTTAAGGGAAAGATAAGGAAGAGGTGGCACGAAGACGAGAACGAAAAAGTGACAACGGGACATGATAGTCAAATAGATGCTGAGAGCTGTTAAAAGCCACTTGCGCTCTAAGGAAAGGATCATTCTGGCCATATCGCGTCAACCTAGTAGGGATGTGAAGTTAATTATACCTAAATAATCTGCAATCTTCGAACCAAACATCCAAAAGAAAAGACGAATTACAATACAAAACAACGTGATGACCCTTGAAGCAAATAAATACAAATTCAACAACATGTTGTGTTTAATTTCCGATTCAGCTGGTTAATGGTGACTCAAAACGCTTACAGCATAAATATCACTTTTATTATTTTCCTTAAAATATTACAATTTTCATCTCGTCATAACCTAGATATGCGGCCAGGCCCGTTCTTTACTGTATAAATTAAAAAATCTCGTTATAGCATCCCAAAAGTTGTTAGCAGCCACTTTTGCAAGATCCCGTTTTCTCCTACATTTAATTTATTATTTTAGATAAGCAAAGCAACATCAAGGCCTATCGTACATTGGGTTCATTAAGATGATTTATGCCCAACAATATCTGTCACTTCATGGTCATGGGGTGGGAAACGAAATTAAAAAAAAACACAAAATTGCACAGAAATAAATTTCAATAAACTTCACCATGCACTGCACATTGCACGGTGCACCCTGCCAAGTGCACGAACCAATTGGCCCGTCACTGCACTCTAGTGGTCGAATGGCAATCAAAATGGTAATAGCGTTCGATTGTTGCAGTGCAAAAGTGTAAAGAAAGCGAAAACCTCCTTCAGTAAAATCACTCGACTCTATGGTCGCTGTGATGGGATTGCAATGGCTGCATACTTGTCTTCCATCTTTCGAAGCTCCAGGTCCAAGTCTCTGTTGATTCCCAAACAGCGCTGGTTGAAGATGGTGTTGGTGGTTTGGAAGATAAAAATTTTTAATTGCATTCGACGCTGTGATGATTTCTACGCGCCACGCGATCGCCTTCCGTCACTGGCCGCCCTGATTTGTGTCAGCGGTTTTTATTTCCGTCCATTCAAATGTTTGTTTTATGCTAATTTGGAAAGTTTCTGATTCAATTCCCGGGTAACCGAGGAGATGGAAGGAGGGGGGAAGGGGCAAGTTTTGCTTGCCTACGCTCAAGACACTTTCGTAAGAAATATGAACGCATAATGCAACAAAAAATCACACCAACCATTTTCGCTCACACCCAGCCTACAGTACAAGCGGACAGCGGACCCAGACCTTCTTGCCCGCGAAGCTGATGTTTAATTTTCGTACCCAGTGGGTTGTGTTTTTTTTTTGTTTTGTTTTGCATTTCTTTCGCTCACTTTGGTCTGTATGTTGCTGTAATTCTTGATTTTAATTCTTAGGTTGGCGTGTTTCACAAGCTAGCGCTGCGCGGACCAGTTCGCGGCTGGTGTTTGTGTTGTGATTTCGGTTGCTTCTGTCATTGCCATTGCGATGGTCCATCGTCCATCGTCGGCAGCTGGACGCAGGCAGGGAAAAGTTAAACAACACACAAAATAAGGCAAGGTAAAAATTCAACCGTACAGTAATAACAAGTGTAGTAGCAAAACCAAGCCCTGGCGATGAAATAAATAAATAGTACCCTCAAAAAAAAAAGTAAGCTTGAGACGGAATTGGGCGTGTGTGTGTGTGTGTGTGAGTGGGTGGTAAGGTAAGGGAATAAAAATGAGCAAGGAAAGGAACATTTGTGGCCTGTTGGTGGACCGTTTTGCAGACCACCGGCTATCGGCCAAACTGTTGTTCAAGGAACTGCCCGAAGTGCTGCGGCACCGTGGCGGGACTGTACGGAAGGCGCTTCAGCAAGGCTGTCGCTGATTATGTTGCTTGACGTTTTAATTAAAACTGTCCCCTACGGAATTGAATTGTGATTTTCGTGTTTGGCTTTCGGTGGCTTTGGTCGCTTCTTGTGGGTGTGTGTGAGTGAGTTTATTTGTGTTTTTTTAATGTTTTTTTTTCCCTAAAACTCTTACACATTATACCACCTTCGCGAACAAACGCTTCCACTGGGGGAAATGGCGAATGGAATGCAAGAGAAGAGTAA
This sequence comes from Anopheles rivulorum, assembly GCA_018908115.1. Taxonomy (NCBI): domain Eukaryota; kingdom Metazoa; phylum Arthropoda; class Insecta; order Diptera; family Culicidae; genus Anopheles; species Anopheles rivulorum. The sequence continues at coordinate 3,247 of STHB01028506.1, forward strand.
TTGTGATTTAAAATAAACGAGCGTGGCGTGGCGGTGAATCTATGCAGCGAAAAACAAAAGAGAAATAGCATGAAATTGCTTGTAATTGGTTGATTCGATCGAGGTTACAATATTAGATACGATTGAAAATGCGTTAAATAAATGAGCCGCAGCCATTATCTTATCTTTTTATTCGGAATTTGTTCAAACAGCTTTTAGTATTATTGACGGTAATATTATATTATTGAATTTTACGGTTTAGCGACAAGGTGTTTAATTATTGTTTATTAATGAAACACGAAAAGAAATGGGTTTCTTAATCGGTTTTGAGATAGAACATTTGTTACTTTTATTTCATTTAATTAGCTGTATATTGCGATACTTTCTTCTATCCTTTTTTATCTAATTGATGGAATAGACAATAAAATGCATAAGAAAAGAACCTATCTAACAGTGGAATGAACTTAAGCCACATTGAAAACAAAAAAAAAAGAATGCAAAAGTGTAACGAACTAGGGATGAAACTGCGATTGCACTGCTCAATAGCTGCCATCTGAGTGCTAAAGCAAAACCACCACGGGTGTACGGGATAAGGTAAAGGTTTTGGGGCAAAATTAAATTCAACATTTCGTGGCTAGGTTGCGGTTACTTTGCTTTTATTACGTTTCTTCTGCTGAATTTGGTTCGGAGCCCGAATTGGAGGGTTTTTTTTGGGTTGAAAGAAATTTAATTAATTCCTTAGTGAGATTTTTTTCGTTTCGTTTCATTTAGTTCACACACAAACACTCCAGTTGTGTTGCACTGCACTGCACATTTAGAAGATGAGGAAGAGCAATCAACAAAGCACACGAAGAAACTCAAGTTTGCTGTTGAGACGTTGAGTGAACCACCGGGCGTCTCCATTGAACGAGCTTAGGCGCTTGATTTGTGTTAAGAGTTTGTTTTTGTACACACGTTGCTTTACACTGTTTGCTGCAGAAAATTCACTCAAACCACTGGTGATGTTAATGAAGGAGAGAGAGAGAGTGCATTAGTGGCACGTGGAGCCGATTAGCGTCGAACGTTGATGGTCGAAGAACAACAGAATTAGCTAATAAGGTTGTTTATGGACTAGGCCTTGCCGTTTCATTCGAGTGATTTATTTCGTCCCTACAAGTATTGAGTGTGGTGCAGGACTTCAAATAATAAACTTCAGTTATAAATCAATTTTTTTTATACAAAGTAAGATCTTATCTAATTTTAGGTAAAAGCGAAACTTCATAAATATTACCAACAACTTTATTTACTTTCTTTACGATTATAAAGCGAACCTTTAGCTAGTCGTACCATTAAAGAGTCGCAGTATTTTTAGATGTTTTATGCAAAGAAAAATTGGATCATTAGCCCATGAATGCGCTTAAAGAATCTCAGTAGCTAGATTTACCAAAACTAATTATGAAACATATAGGTCTAGCTTCAGTTCCCAGTAATGGTTATGTTAAAAGCCATCGCAACAATAGAGCACAATCAGTAGAAATAGTCCTCGGACAGTACTAAGAAAAGTCAAAGTTTCGCGCCGGCTCTTTTTTCGTTTTTCGTTTGCTCACTCATTTCATGGGAAACATCAAAACACTTCTTTTATTTTCTAATCAGCACCATTCGTTGGGCGAAAGTGTGCATGATATGGTCGAACAGGCTAGACCGGCCAGATCGTTAGGAGCTTTGTGGGCGTTTCTGGTGGTGATCGATATGGTGTGAATGATGTCTGAAATTAGAAGTTAGAAAACAGCACGGACACATTGAGAGTCTCGCTTGGTATTGGAGCTGATGTAATATGTTTTGGGCGGTTTTGCCGAACGAATAATAATGACATATTGAATGTGTGAGAGTGTTTTATTTTTTTATTCTCGGTAGCACGGTCAGTGCTTGTTTCTTGAAAATGTATTATAAGTTGGGTAGAAATCATTGCTAAGTAACACAATAGCTACAGGGCACACTAATATAAGAAGAATAATATTATTTTAGAATTAATAACTTATACTTCGATGCATACGAATAATCTAATTCATATATTTACTGAGTTATTTCTAAATATTTTAATTAATTTTTGCAATATAAATTGAAGTTTATACTCTCATTTCTATGACACGTTCTGAGTTATAAGCAATAATTATATTTTCGAAAAAGGCAGATCAATCCTAACGAGGCTAAAGAAACTATTAATATAACGATAAGCGAATAATTTATATTTCATTACAGTAATAAATATTTTGTCTCACATTTCTTTGTCCATAATTATTATGTTTGATTAGTTTAATATAGTTATAAATCTTCAATTGTACAGTTTTTACGGTATTATCCACGTAGAGAAAGTTTCAATATTTATGATGGTAGTTCCAACAGTGTTGTGTGAATATATTGTTATGAATGAATAGCACGACTTCCGACCTAAAGCAAAAACAAAACAAAAAACCTAGCTGATCGAGTTGATTACCAGATTGACGGCTTTCATTTATGGTTGAAACATAACACCACGTATCGTTTATGTTCGGCTTGCGGTAGTAATAGATTTACCTTCCAACTTTTTCCATGCCGAATGCCACCTTCCACAGCGAAATCGTTCACTTCGGGTCGCTTCGGGACGACTTTTATACATTGCCCACAGACATGAACGAGCCAATCAAACCAAAATCGGTCAAACAACGTAACGACGCCAATGGCCAAGCGAAAAAAAAACAACCATTACCGAAAACCAAACTACCAAGAAGTGTGTAGCAAAAAAAAAGGAGTAAAATGTAATAAAGTTATAATTAGCTTCCAGCGCCAGTATGCCATTTTCTCACCTGGGCCTGGGAAAAGAATTCATTTCCATCACATCGCCCGTTACCGTCAGGACCGTTTTCATTTTCGACCACCGCCGCAAAAAGCACTTCCGGTTCCAATTCCCATTTTGTCCGTTTCGCCCGCTTGGCATGCCCAAAAGCCGAACGCAAAGGCCTTGGAAAGCGTAGGAATAAATTTGAAATTTGCGTGCCGGTGGCGAATTTTAAACGATGCCTCCGGTCGAAGAAAATGGCCCACAAAATGGCCACCTCGGGGTGGTACGAGCTGGGGCGAGACGTAAGCGTAATAAAATGTATCGAAAACGTTTCCCAAGTTGGCAAGAAATAGGACGCTTCCCAGAAGTTGATTCGCTTCGTCGATGTGAAAATGAACCGCTGGTTTCAGTCGAGGAAGTAAAAACTATGAACCACTACGGCCAACTTACGACGCACGGGCAACAATTAAAGGGAAATAAACCTGTCATTCAATGCGTTAGTAGGCACGCCTAACTAACCGGGCGTGCATGGAACAGGTTTAGCGGTGGCGGTCGTTTATGGGTGAAATAAAAAAAAGAAAAAGAAAGAAAAGTTCACACATAATTTTATCGAATTATGCTTGCCGCATTGGGTGCGGGATGGGAAAGTGTAATGGGAAGTTTCTCACGCGGAAAATTATGTACGCCAGCCCGGCTACCTTTTAGGAAACTGGACAGGAAGATATGGACCGGGTGAGCTGCAGTTACATTATTATACAATTATGTGCGATGATTGATGGGTGTGGTTGGGGTAAATGGGAATTGTCAGCTAAGGTTAAGGTGCCTAGGCTACAATTGGGTCAGTGTTTTCATCATAGGGCTAATGTTTAAATGGTTTAGGGAGCAACTTTTTTTTGTATAAATTGTGGATATGTTAAAGACTTTTGTTTGTGATATTCACTAAAATTATTGTTTTTAGATCCATTTTGGCTTTATTTAAACCAATTTATAAAGCATAGTTAGTGATAAGTCAAATTTGACTAACTACAGAGATTTCGAGTGATAAAGTTAGTCATTTCAGGGTAAAGATGGAATGTTGTATGGTAGATGGATCCATTTTGTTCAAGCTTTTCTAAGTATAAATCGATTAAATTTTGGAATCGAAATAAATCAAAAATTTTTATCAAATTTATTGAAATGTAAGTCAACAATTGTTTAATTTATTTGGTATTAAATTAAAATTTTAAACAAATGAATAAAATTGTTGATTTTAATTTTTATTTGAATAAAGCATATTTATAAATAATAGCATTTATATAGACGTGTAAATCAAAAAAGATCTTTTGCGTAACTGATACGTTATTGTAAAGATTTTAGGATGTATTGGAAAAGTAACAATATTTCATTTCTTGAAAGATAGTTGTGAAAACTTTCCTTTCCCAATTACTAACAATTACTTTGTTAGTTTGTGAAAAGTTTTTTTGTTTCTAATCGTACTTTCAGTTGTGTCTGTCAGTTTGAAGTCATTTGAGAAATCTTTGTTAATAATCAAATGAATTTTAATACGATTCAACCAAGCTTATATCCAGAATTCAGTAACCTGCCTCAACACATTCGATTTCAACATGAAAAGAGTCAAGATAAAAAAAATATTCCTTATTTTAATGTTAAATTAATTTTTGAAAATTTCATTTAACTTTTGTGCATAGTTGGAAGTTTAGTTTCATAGTATATTTTGAATTTCTAGCCGTTATGAAATTCGATAAAAACTCTTCTAAAATATTTTCATTTTCAACTCGTTAAGATGAACTTTACGCAGGTGTCAAATATGAAAATAATATCAGAAAAAAACATCCTTCCCAGCCGAAAGTTTGAACAACAATTGCAAAATATACTTTAAAACACAAATTATCTCATTTTCTCCTTCGCACTAATAAACGTAAGTGAACGCAGCAGAACGCTTCACAACAAAATTCAAAACAGTTCATGTCGAATTAAAGAGTTAATCATTGTAACATTTTACTCAAATGAATGCAAATGTAGGGCCCGTTTTCTCCGGCAAAAAAAAAAAACAAAATACAAAAGGCGAAAAAAATGAGCGCATAATTAGCACCAAAGGCACACGTTGTGCAGCGTCTTAAGCATCTCATTAAAGTGTGTTCATTCGCCTCCATCTCGCGTATGCTGGGTGGCTGGGTTTAGCTCATCCTTATGATTGTTACTCCCTTTTACAATACACTGCTTGTTGGAAAAAATAAATCTTGTTGTTTCCCTGCAAAAAAACAAAACAAACCCCGTAAAGAAACAAAAAGCCCGTGTAGAGAGAAAAACGGCAACACAAATCCGTCATTAAACATTGCCTAATTAACAACTTCCGTGGGGTCGTAGAACTGACACGTGGTAGGTCCCCTCCCTCCCTCCCCCTAGTGGGTAAAACGAACGTTGTATGGTGACAACTGGAGGTGAAGAATTTACTCTTTTGCTCACTCTTCACGCTTGGATCACACTCGAGACATCGTTTCACTTGAATGAGCATAATGTGGAAGGTTTGTTTTTTTTTTGCTTTGTTTTAGGGAGCCAAGACACACATACACAAAATAAAACTTCACCGTACGACGTCATTACACACACACACACACAACCGGCGTGGAGCTCAGAGAGCAGGTAAGACCGATGGGGCTTGTGATGGGGTCGGAAAGAAAAGCCAACCAAAACATGCCACCCGATTTTAGAGGAAAGGTAAAGAAAGACAAATGGAAAACTGTTACCTTTTGTGCGTGCTGGTTACTAACTTGCCGCGGGACTGTTGTGTTCCTTTTCCTTCAAGAGCATTCCATCTCACGTTGGAACGTTGAATTTGAGGATGGGGGCGATTTCTTTTTTTTTTTTTTCAAGCGCCAACCAAACGGCACGAAAGGATCAAATGAACGGTTCAGAATATAAAAATACAACAAATGAAAGGGAAAAAAAAACACGAGAAAGTTCAACAACTTTACTAAGGCTAAACCGAAAAAACGCTGTGCACGGATGGTGGCGGGTTGCAGCTCGCAAGTCAAAACAAAATGGGGATAAAAATAAAGCATCAAACACACACACACACAAAACAAAGATGGAAAAATAAAAGTGCAAAAAAAAGGAACACCGAACACCCCACGGTGGGGGGAGGGATGATGAAAAACAGTGCTCTCCCCCCCCCCCCCCCACCAAAAAAAACGGAGCTTTTCCTTATCAGTCAGCAGTGTGCGCGGGAAATTATGACAGCTATATATTTCACATTATGAATGTCGCGCGTAATATTATTCTGATGTATTCAAATTCCGTATCAGCAGGGCCAATCCGTGAGACGGGAGGGGGCTAGACGTTGTAACATGAGCCGTACGATACATGGCTAAGCACCGTGTTGGCCAATCCGTACTGGCAGATGGAGAAAAGAAATAAATCTTGCCAGCGGGCGCTTGACGGTCGCACGTCTTCCTGGTGGATGGTTGATTCCGGATTCCAGAACGCATGGAACGGTTGGTACCGACCAAGCTGACAGCATGACGGTACGGAAAAGGCCACGATGTTGCACGGCTGTATATAAATATATAGTGCAAGCAATCGATGCAGCAAGCGTGAGTGAATATTCATTACACGTGCTACGTGTACGCAAAACGAAATCATCAACCATCAACGGATGTGAAGGATTTATGTGTGTGTGTGTGTATGTTCAATTTCCACTTTTCCCACTGCAAATGTGCTACATTCTCGGTGGTACGCTTAATGCATCACCGTTGGGTGGGAAATGGAATAAGTGTACAAATTGAAATTATATCCACCTTTGCTGGCATTTGTAATTTTATATTCTCACCGGCATATCGCGGCATATCGCATTCGTTCCTAATAATGATATGTTTTGTGAGTGTGTGTATGGGTTTTTTTGTGCAATTGCATTTAGCAAAAACTGCACCATCGATGCATATTATGGATGGATGGGGGGAAAACAAACAGGCGAGTGCGTATTTGAGTACCACAAAACAACAACTGTATGATGTGCTAATTAACTCCATTCCGACCGGTATTAAGTGGAAAGCTTTGTTAGTGTGCAACAATGGTCAAGATGTGGTCAAAAGCTTCCCATACCAGTGTGTGTAATGAATTTGGTGACGTTTTGGTTTGTTTCACAGGTGTTTTGAATTCGTTAATTATTGACCTTCTAGAGCAGCTTAGCCTAATTTGAACGCTCAGTACATCGAAGATTGTGTCTTAATACGATCATATGAATGGTAATACAGTTCTAGCTGACCTTGATCATATTATCAAATGTTACCATTGTACAGATAAGACAAGAACTGATGACGAAACTTCGATCTTTAGTTATGACCAGTGACTTTAGTTATGATGATGAATACATAAAGTTCTTATTTAAAATAAAATTATAGGAAACGTACAAATATCACCAGATAATACAGTCGCAGGAAGTATCTGCGATCTCTTTGCACTAAAACGCAGTGGGAATAAAGATCCATGTTTTGAACTTCTAGTTGCAATTTTGTCTTGGCTAGAAAACATCCAACTCTGTATTTAAGGTAGGATGCATCCATCCATACCGCATGGTATGCATCCATACCGCGATTATTGAGATCCAGGAATAAATGAACAAACTGAAGGACGAAGGTACAATGTTTCAAACAATCTAGCCTTCTGGATAAAGACGTTGAAATTGTGATTGTTTACCTTTATCAGGGTAATTTTTGAATGTTTATAGCTTCTTCTTTTATTGCTGTATCGTGCTAGTTAATTAAACAATTTTTTTTTTTTTATTATGTTAGAACGGAACAGGCCGTATTAGACTAATTTTACCACGTAGCAGGCTAGTCAGACCGTGCTACGGGGGGACGGTCCGAATGGGATTTGAACCCGGTCCGGTTGTGTTA
>STHB01028543.1:0-10912 GCA_018908115.1 Anopheles rivulorum
CCCCGTTTTCTGGTGGTTTCTCTACATCCCGAATATATGTACAGCATATTACCACAAATTATAGGACAAGCTTTATTACAGCGCAACACATTAGTCACGACACGTGCGAACCATGATGTATACTAGACACGTATGTACAATAGAAAACATAGGTAGGAACGGCAACACTTACCGTTACTGATCGCTGCACGTGGGCTGCTTTCTGGAGTGTCGTTCGATTGTCCAGTGCGATGGCGCGTCCGGCCACGGCGCTTCTGGGACCCAGAACGTGACCCACTTCCGGTGCGCGGTTCGCCCCTTCGCGGGCCCATCTCCGTGTCCGACGTGGAGGAACTGGATGCCGACCGGTGCCCGTTCCGTTGCGCTGGTCGATATGGGTTGGTGGGTGAGTTGTTACGCCCGGACGATAGGGACCGCCGGTGCGCTGAGTTGATGCTACCGCCCACACTTACACTGCGCCTGGACCGACGCTTCCGGTGGGTTGTTCCATTCTGGTGTGCGGCGGATCCGTTCACCGTCAACGCCGGTTCCGGTGGTTCCGATATCCGTATGCACGGCGCATCCTGCCGTACATCTACCGTTTGCAGATCGTGCGAAAGCATCACCCTGGAGAGCAGTCCGTCGATGTGGTTTATTTCTCGCTCGTAACGAAACCGTTCCATTTCCCCATTGTCCATCGGTCGTGGACGATCAGTCCGTTCGTCTAACTCCACCAACCGTTCCGCGTCGTGACCGGTTGATGGTAGCTCACCATTTTCGCGCTGGCGTCTTCTTAGGCTGCGCTGGGTATGGAAGCTTTCCTCCCTTACCATCAGCGTACCGATGTTGCTACGCACCAGCTTATAGATTTTGGGACGTGGTTTGATTGGAGTGGTTGATGGATCGACTGGGATCTCCTCGATGGTGACACCATCCGCATCTGGCTGTGCCGGTGGCTCATCTCTTGCCGCTGGCAGTACGAGCTGTGGAACGGGTGGAACCACCAGCTGCAAGTCCCGCCCATCTTCCTCCTCAGTAGAGCTACGGCCGTAAAACTCACTGATCCGCTCCAAAATCGAGCTGGACCGGCTCGCCAACGAGCGGCGTGATCTGCGCCGTACGATTGGTGGTGCATCCGGCACACCGATAGCGTTCGCCGACTTGCTCTTCTGCAGCGATCCCCGACCGTCCTCCAACTCTCCGTTGATCAGTCTGTACTGTGAGCCGCTGGTGGACAGCTTGTGTCCGAGCCCTTTGTTTTGCAGTTGATTGAAGATGTCAGCGAGCGAGTCACCGGACGTCGATAGCTTCTCCTTCACCAAGGATGTACGCGAGCGGCGATATCGGCTCTGCCGCATGTCCAGCTCGCGCGTGCTGCTGCTGCTCTGCAACAGAGCCGACTGCTCAGCGGTCGCTCGTCCACCATCGGTACAGTCCGACCGAATGACACAGTCCGGACGATCGACTTCCACCATCAGCTCGCCGCTAACGCCGTCGTAGAGCTGTATCTTCGGGAAGCTTATGCTGGGCGATGAGCTGGACGTGGTGAGTTCCCACTTCCAGCTCTTTGGCTTCTTCAGCGCCAACCGGAGCAGATTGTCGGCGCTCAGCAGATCGTTGTTGTTTACATCGCACGTTCCCTCCTCGCTAGCCGTGGTAGCAATGCTGTGTCGGTAAGACATCATCGCGCCAAGCTGTTTTCACTCACCACCCAATTAAAGTCTTTTGCCGGCCGGGAAGTGTACCGTGTGCCGCGTCAACATGGAGATATTAAATGCATCACCATAAACATATCCTGCCTGGAGGAAATAAACACCATTACGCACGGTTCCGGTCGTAACCGGGGCAATAACTCGTACGCCCTACGTCCTGTTCGTTCGGTAATCTGTTTGTTCGTCGTCGATCGGCTGTCACGATCTTCCGTGTCACCTTCTTGCATCGCGCACATCAAACCACCCAGCGAGCATAGTCGAACTGTCTCATCGTCGAGAGGAACGCGGTGCGTGCAAAACGTGAACCTCCATTATAGGTCGTTATACTTTTACGAGCGCACCGTTCACAGCCGAATGCGCCAGCTGGCTGCCACAGGTTGCTTTGTCTATCGCAAACACACACGCAGCGCGATCCGCTTTTGTGCGAAAGACAACTCGCCAAAAATAGCTTGACCGCGTGGCTTTCCGAGCGTGGATACGACGAAAGCGAGAGTGACGTACGATGGTCAGTGTGCCGCATGACGTCGTCACACAGTTTAGTTTTGCTGTTGTTGTTGTTGGTTTATGCGAGAAGTGTATCTGTGTGGTGTGGGTTTTTGAAGATTCCACATCTTGCCTGTAGCAGAACGGGAACATCAAAGCGTGCTGGCACGTGTAGTCTGTTTTTGTCTGCGTTGTCTAAACACTGGGCAAGGTTGAAGATTAGCACGATCGTATGATGATTATTGATTATTTTGTTTCCACACACAAACACATACACACACGCACCGATTCGACAAAGAAAAGTATCAACTATTTTAAACGTAGTTCTAACATGTTCAGCCAGCAAATTGGTGTCGAAAGAGAGAAAAAAAAATAGTATATGAACTGTTTCGACTAAACGTGTCAACAGCCATCAATCGTAGCAAATGCCACTCTGCAGACGTCAGTGTAGCCGTGAATGGTAGTACATATATATATATATAAATATATCGATGTCAGATAAACATCTAGAAGCACCGTAACTGAGAGTAAACAATATCAGCAAGGTGCGAAGGCCAACGCGGCACGTAACGCATAGTCTAATCTGACAGCGCTGACAGAAAACGCGCTGTCAAATGGTTCGCTTGTGTGGCGAGCACCGCTCATCGCTCAAAAAGCGGCCATGCTTGGCCAAGGTCACTCATATTTCTACCAGCGCCCGTACCTGTCTCGTCGGCATTCGGCGAGACCATCACCTTGCCGAACAGGGTCATCATTTTACGCTCCGGGGACCCAAAAATAAATCTACTTAGGTTCATATTTTAAGCCACCGCTTTCACGTGGTACGAGCGCTCAGGACACAGGCCGGCGTACATACTTTATGCACTGGCGTCATTGCTCAGGTTCAGGTGCTCGGACAGTTTGCGACATGGCCCAAAAAATTAAACAAAAAAAATGTCCGTTAGCAACAGCAACAGTTTCCTGCCTCATTTCATTCATCTAGCGGACGGCTATAGTGCACTCCCCCGATACGGACTGTGCTGCTGTTGCCATTGGGAACGTTCTGCCCCGGTGCGCACTGGCAAACAATTTAAATTTTGTTATCGCGTTCCGTTCTCCCGTCCGATCGCCCGTATCTGCAACCGTGTACGTCTTTGGTTGGTGGGTAACTATTTTTACCCCAAAACAACATTTAAAAACTCGAACCACGGGTACGGTTGGCCGGATCGTTGGACGCATCATTGGGCGCATTTGCATTGCATGCGGTTCGCTGTCCCGTTTCGCTTCGCAGTGTTAGTGTTTACTCAGGCGCTGGTTTTGCTTTTGAATTTGATTGCTGACATGGAATGTAGCAGCGGTCAGATCGATCTCGGTGAGATCGTGAGCACGTCAACGCCGAGACGAAACAGATACCGAACGGATCGACGCAGGATCTTGCCACACCGGTGAGACACCATTTTGTCACCAATACCACCACCGCGAACCTAACGTCACGTACGCTACACGCACTGAGCCCACCAACGACCACCACGGTAAGCCTTCGCAGCACACCTGTAGCCGGGGACCGGGCAGCACGACAGCGGGCTTTCACCGTACACGGCACGTTCGATTTTACGACTGAGCCCCCCCGAGATTACGATGCTCGCCGAAAGGCGAAAAAATCACGCCCCAGCTCAGTGTTGGAGCAGGACCGCGCGAACGAAGCGAACGCGCCTGACAGGGACAGGGGATGCGCAAGATGCGCAAGACGCGTGACGTGCGAGCCGGGACATAACAATGTTGCCGGCTGGCGGGTAAATAAGCAAATTCCTTTGCGGAAACTCCCACACACACACACACACATACGCACACACTCAAATAAATCGAGTTGTTGGGGTGGGTGGATAATAAGCGCGCAGGATCCAGAAAACAGATAGCGCAGTTTGAGTTTGAACGGCCGAAAGGACAAGATGGACGAAGTTACGAAGGCGTGCATCGAACGCTCTGTCCTCAGCCTATCCTTGACGGTCAATGTGAAGAGCATGCGGTATGCGAATGGATGCACATTTGCGCATGACGATTGCATATTTATTATTCTTGGACGACCGCCTCCCCTCCCGGACCCCCTAACCCACCGACCCAAATGTTTTCTTGTAGCCGGGGATGCCCACGCACAGCACAGCGCAGGAATGTCTGCACAAGAATGTTTGATGACGTTCGCGTATCTCGCGAACTAAATGCTACACGTTGGCAGTTAAATTTATTCCACAAACAGAGCGAGAAAGTAAACATTAATCCATGCACATTTCAGCTGGAGATACTTTTTGGAACAATGCGAATATGCAAGCGCGTGTTGGAACATGTTGGAAGCGCAGTCTGTCTTATAATGTAGTCATCACTTCTGGCACTCATCTGGAAGTCATTCTGGAACACCAAGTACGTTAGTGTTGGTTGAATTTGATTCCGATAGAGATGAAATTTAAAAGCGAATGTATATCCACATCTCCTTATGTTAGTACAATTGCTACAACTGTCTTTTTGAACGAAGCATTTGCTATAATTCCTCAGTACTCTCAGATATTCCAGGTGAAACTCGTGAAATGGTTCGGTTCGTGATGTCCGGAATGCTGGATCTCTTGACTCACTACCCAACAAGATAAAATTCTTCATCCATTTCAACAAGATCTAATGCTTCAGGAGGCTAGACATAGCAAGAAATACGACGCAAACTCACCTTGCGTATAATGAGGGCACGATTCAACAAGTATTCCAGCAATTTGCAGTTTCATCATAGTACGAGATCTCTAAGAATTTAGTTGATATCGGCATATAAATGAGGTAAAGTAAATCAACATCTGTATAAAGATGCTTCCATGCAGCATGCGTAACGAACAGATAATTTCTTTTTTTTTATAAACAATCGTAAACAATGAGTCACACACAGCGTACTGCTTCCGAGCACATCGCCATAGCGGATGGTGTTTGTTTTGTTTTCTTTAAAATCCACCTCGTTTATTAAGATTGCTGGTTACCTCCTGATGCTGCACCGAGTGCAAATATAGCCGTTTTTATACGCGGCATTTCCAAGCCATAATATCATGCTCTAACGTCTAATGGACGCAAACACACCTACCCTGCCGTAATGAATTTACCTACAGCAGTAGCAGCAGCATCCACACAGGCACCATTCAAAAGCAAGCAGCAAAGCGAGAGTGATGGTACAAGATCTGTTTAATTACACCACACTGTTCTGCCAACTGTTGTACTTGCTCAGCTCAGCTCAAACGCTCCACCGGTCTATCCGGTCTCGGAAGGGAAAATGTGTAACAGCTGTACGAAAGACAGCACAGGGATTACTCGCTAGTCGCTGTATGTATTTGTGTCGGTGGGTGGGTGGGTGCCGTGGTAAAAAAAAAGCTCTCCTTCAGGATGTAATGTAAGCCAACGCACATCGACATCGAACAATGGGCACAGGAAGTTTGTCGAACAAGTGGCACAAGAATGCAATGAATAGAGCATACACAGAGCATACACGCACAGTAGCGAACGAAAACCCAAAAAAAAACCTCCCACGTCCAGAAATAAGTAAAAGAGAGAGAGAGAGAGAGAGAGAGAGAGAGAGAGAGAGAGAGAGAGAGAGAGAGAGAAAGAAAGCGAAAGATAGAAAAAAAAAACTAGCAAACTTCCTTCTAACAAGTCTAATTAAAATCGCACAACTTGCTGGGGCGTTTTCCTGGGCGGCGGTAGCATTTCCTTCTGGTGCTCGCCTACCAGCAGCAAGCAAGCACGGTTTTGAAAGAAGAGATGTGGAAAATACTTCACTTCCTTCACCATGTCCACCTCTCCGCTATTCATTTGCTACCTCTCACCCATTAGTTTCTTCTAACACGGGTGTCTTACTATCAAAAAGGAGAATCAAAAACGAATAACGAAAGGGCTTAAGTAATCTGCTAGTTTTCCTACTGTTCTTTACGAGCTATCGCACTTGCCCATTTTTTCTTCCTCTTCGCTCGTGTTGCTTTTTCGTCCTGCTGGGCGCAGCGGAGATGTAAGTTTGCTTACCCACCGGGCAAGATAACCAGAATTTTCTTCGCTTTTACTGCTAGCTATTATCGCACGCCAGACTACGTACGCGGGTGGTTACCAGCAAACTTATTATGTTTACAACGCTTCCAGGGGAACTATCGCGCTCCCTTGACAATGCAAACAAATGGTTGCTTTACTATTTAAAAATAAATTCGTATCCAATTAAGGTGGGGAAAGTTTACACTCGGTGCAGCTTAACTTCAACCATATCGTCGAAGAGTTCAAGGTAAGTCTTTTGTGTGATGAGATCAGACGTTGGAACTTCCCGCAAACATTCGTTTTTCATCGCATGCTGTATAGGAGCAAGGAAAAGATTGATAGTGTCCGCTTCACGGTAAGTCGTTACAACCACTGCTTAATCCGGTGACACAGCCAACCGTGGAAGTGCAAGTGCAAACAAGACAGCCATCAACGTGAGCACACCGAACGCACGAAACCTTGGCTCCGGGATCCTTTTGGCTTGATCCCGGTCGCAAGGCAACAACCGTACCTTCCTGGTACGACTGGAAAACGGAATTGCCAGCGGCAATGGAGCCCCGAACAAGTGGCAAAGCATCTCGCTACTTCCGGTTATCTAAACTTTCCAAAGTAATCGGAGAAAAGCAAGATTCCAATGAACAGCGAAACAAAAACGACCACAGTACTAGAATGATGGAAGACAAACACACATACGGGGCCGGCGACAGAGCAGAGTGTGCTGAAGATAAACAACTTCGCCCCTGGACAGGTTGGTCGTTTACCGAGAGTTTGCATTTACTTTATCAAACGATTGCTAGCGTACGTATTCCCGGTAGCGAACGGTCCATTTCGGAACATGTGTGACCATTTCTTATAGCCTACCTTAAGGCGCTAGTGCGAATGATGGAAAGGAAATAGCGAGAAGCCAGGATGCTTTTTTTGAAAATGATTCGTATCACAAAGCTTCCCATCGGTGGGATTGCAATTGAATTTAAGGGACAATAATTCGTCAGAAGCAAAAAAAACTTTGCTATACTACCATCCCTCTCTCTCTTTCTCTTCCTCCCTGTATCTCTCTCGCTTTCTTTCTCATCATATCACACCTCCATCTATCCACAAAGGTTTTAAAAGAAATCATACGAAAAATTCGGGTACATCCAATGTGACTAACCCGTATCTCTCCCTTTTTCTCTTTCTATCTCTCTCTCTTCTTCTCTCTCACTCTCTCTCACACACACACTTTCTTTCGTTAACGTTAAGTAAAAACGCACATCGAGATTGTGCGATGGCACGTAGAAATTAATTAAATCCACCATTCCAACACACCCGTTTCCCATCCGATAGACGGCGGTGGCTTGACATGCGAACCACTTTACCCGCCGTCATCGATAAAGACTTACCAGCCGGATTAGAGGCGCGATGTGGATACGTTGTGCATACGTGAATGGAAGAAAGGCTGGTGGTGAATAATGTGCCGGAGGATTGTGTCGAATCGAGACTGACAGCTGACGGTGGTGCTGAATTGTTCAGCGCAGTACGCGTGGTATGCTACAATTCCTAGTGGGAACCATGTTAGGATAGTGGGTAGCCGGTGTCCTGACACAACAACGATCAGTAACCCACTGGGGAGTTGGCAAATCTCCAAACAGTGCCTTCCGTGTGCGGCGTGTACCAAGCACACCCAGTGCGCCGACTCGGCAAAACCAGCTGATCGCACGGGAACAGGACATTAGGACAAGACGAATCTCGACTCGCGAATGTGATCTAAACGCGTTTTAGATGTAAACCGTCTTATTGGGGGCAGATGAAGAACCGTAGCTGATGGTGGCTAAAGCGATCTAAGCAGTAGGAAGCATGTCCCAATCAAAGATTACGTGAAGCAAATCACTTCCGGATATTGCGAGGTATCTCCAGTGACTTCCCATTCCCCAAATGAAGTCCACTTCACCAACAATCACGCACGCCAACAGTGTTTGCAAGCTAATCCAGATCAGATTAGAGCAAACTGCTGCCAAAGCTGCGTTCGCCAAACCCGCGGCCGGGACCTCCATTCCCTATAATACGTGCATTTTCGCCCATTAGCTCTCATTGCTGGCGTTCCACGCGAATCCCATCCGTTAGGGCAAAACTTCTTGCCAAGTTCATCAGCGTCAACAAAGCACCGAAAAAAAGAACCTCCCGGTGCGCTTTGCGTGTGTAACGCTACATCAGCTAATTGAAAGCACCTTTTCGATGTTGCCAACTCATTATCCGATCCGCCACGCGTTCATCTCCAGGTTGGAGCACATCCGCATCAGTTAGGAGTGAAGTTTACAGCGGGACGTGTTCGGTTTCCAGGCCACTTCCCAGCAACAGGTGGGTTTGTTGCATCTTTAACCAACCACCCAACACTGGCACGTTTCGGAAGTCGTGACATAGTTGACGGATTGACGGCAGAGTGCCTACCCGGGAGGTTTCTCGGGTTTCTTCTCGGGTAGCGCCATCGGAGAAGGGAGAGAACACCGTCGTGGCGGTGTTCCAGTGCGTGAAGTCGTGATTTCACCATAGCACGTCATTGGTTTGCGTCCCGCTGGGAAGGGGGCTCACATAACCGACCCGAAGCGCAAGACGGGATGTAGGGAGGGGTCCGAGGAAATGGTCGTTGCGGGTGCAAACTTTCACCAACAGGTCACCAAGTTTGCCAAAGAGGTCTCCCAACCATTGCTGGGGGAGGCTGGCGAGATGGCTCGGTTTGACGATGGAAGAATGAATGATTTATCATCTACGCCTTCTCCGATTCCTCTATCGGAAGTTTGTTCCGCGTGTGGGTGTGTATGTTTGCGATGGGACAAATGGGATATGGGAAGGGGCTGGATCCTATTTTAATGACACTTTGCAAACCTCCGTTCTCAGGAGGTCGTCACAAGGGACTTGCCGTTCCAGGACGAGCGCGAACAAACCGTTGGACATTGAAAAGGAACACACACACACACTCGCATACACACACTCACACACATACAATCTCACTCAGCCGATTCGCAGAAACTTGCGAACCATCCCCATCAAAGCCATTTCCTGCAGGACGGATGATAAATGTGACCGAAACCTCGCCGTAACAGGGTACTTTTAACGGGCATTTCACCAAACGAGGGATCTTAGCGCTTCCACGAAATGGGGCAAATCGTGTCCGGGCAGTGCGGGTTGCCGGATCTAAGCAGTAATCCAAACAATTGCCCACCCGCAATCACCGCGGAAGCATAATAGGTCATAAAGACCGGTTTCGCATTGGTACGGAATGGAATGGTGCGGGATTTATAAATACCCTACCCTTGCGCATATGAAATATGCGCCATCCTGCGCCACCCAATCCATTCGGATGGGGATTTGCACGCCCAAAAAAAAAAAAAGGAAAATAGCAACTGCAACCGAATGGGATAAGGATGGATTGGATCGTAGGAAGAGCAGCAATAAAAAAAAAACACAGGATAAAAATCCGGTGGAGGTGAAAATGAGCTTCCCAATTATGGCTTATTATTTCCACCCGGGTGGCTTCGCAGCTTTGGTTGTTTTTTTTTTTTTTGTATTTTGCTTACGTTCGACCATCCATTTTCCTCCCCGCAATCGGTGATTTTTCTTTTCGGTGGAAATTGATAAACATAAAAGGCATGCAGGGAACGCACCGGCACAGGGTTCGAGTGCCGAGTACAATAAAACTCTTCCCCGGGGCAGTTCCAGCCGTGGTGTGCGAAATAAATTTGATTGAAGACCGTTCTGGGACGCTGGGCTGGGTTATATTTCTTTCTTTTTTTTTTGCACAGTGAGTTGAATGAGTCCAGCAGCGAATGGGCGGATAAGGAGACGACCACCAATGGTCGTGTGATCAATGGCCGAAGCAAAACGTACTTCTGCTTGGTACTTCTTTTTTTTCTGTTTGTTAATCATTTTATATACTGCAGCCAGCTGTAGGTGGGTTAAATGGTGAGTATGGCCAAAACCCAAACAGCAAAAAAATAAATAATAATAAAACATTCACAATGTTTCGCCCCGAAAACGTACTGCAGCAATTCATTTCCATCCTTTCCGTGCTTAGTTGGGTGCTGTCTTGCCGCCATTTCGATGATTAGCTTGTCAGGCGAATAAATGTCCGTCATCTTAGAAAGAAAGTGTCTCCCTCACGAGAAGGATACCTTCGATCGTGAATAAAATGCGTGGTTGGTTGTAAAAGTATCTGTATTTGAAACACAATTTGCACTAAAATAATCATTTTCAATGCACAAACGACCGTGGAGTTGTGGTTTTTTTTCCAATTCCATCCTTTCCATCCTGCACTTGTTTTAATGACTCTTTTAAGTTTTAATTAAAGGTGATTGAAATGGCGCTAGAGAGATGTGGCCCAATTGCGAAATAATGACCAAATGATAGCGCTTCGAGCAATCAAAAACAAAACAAAAGAAGCATGGCCGCATGGAACCAAACACAAAGGCACTCGCACTCGGCCGGGCTCGTGATTAATGGTTTCTGCTTGCGTTCTGCTTGCGTCCCGAGTGCCACGCACACCAGCACGCACCGCGGTCGGTGAAAAGTCGCAGCAACGTAATGGCACAAATGGCGCTACGAGGGAAAGTGACAAACGTTAAAACCGTTGCACCACCGAAAGCTTCGCAATCGGACAGCGTATTAATCTATCGGAAAGTTACTCCACGGCTTTTCACTATTCAGCTTCACATCCCGTACGAAGGATATTCATTTGCGCGGTG
>STHB01028592.1:181-10906 GCA_018908115.1 Anopheles rivulorum
ACACACCTGGCATGGGTTGCAGCTCGCGCTTGGAGGCTACACGGCAGCGAACCTAGGTGACCGGTCCGCCGCGATTGCAGCGCAATCGTCGCTTGTCACAGTTACTAACGGTGCGGGGTACTGGACACCGAGTCTCCAGACAGATGGTGACTTGCGACGCCCACCATCGGCAATGTGCCGATCACATCGGCGTGATGATGAGTCGCTTGTCCTCGACAGTAACCCGAACGCGTTCTCCTACCTCGAATCCCGCATCCTCAAGCCATACTCCCGCCAATTTGATCCACGGGAAATTGTAGTGGTCAACTCATTCCGGACACTGAGTTAAGTTTTTCTTCTGCGACAGCCGGTGCCAGTCCGTCATTGAACTGATGCGGCCGCATCCAGTTGTACCGGTGCATCAGGTAATGGCTGATGTCCCGATGTGCCTCCTGCGCCGTCATGTAACCCACCGACGGCACCCATTCGGTCTTGAGACTGCGGAACAGTCTCTCCATCGGGGAGTTGTCCCAGCAATTTCCACGGCGACTCATGCTCTGCTGTATCCGATAGCGCCACAGGCGCTGACGGAACTTCCGGCTAGCGTATTGACCGCCCTGATCCGAGTGGAACAGCAACCCCTGCGGTCGGCCGCGCTGCTCATAGGCCATGTCCAATGCTTGCACGACCAGATCGGCGTCAGGGCGTGTCGAGAACGCCCAGCCTACGATCCGTCGCGTGAACAGATCGAGCACCGCCGCCAAGTAATGCCAACGGCCCTGGGCCCAGACATACGTGATGTCACCGCACCAGACCTGGTTTGACGCATCGACGACGAACTGGCGATTGAGACGATTCGGGATGTCGATTCGCTCGACCGTGGCCTGCTTGTATGCATGGCGGCCGGGCTGCTTACAGATCAGCCCCAGTTCCTCCATCAGGCGACTGACCTTGAAGCGGCCAATCACTGTACCTTGTTCGCGCATCATGCCCATGATGCTGCGGCTACCGGCCGAACTTCGGCTTTCTATGAACAGCTCGTGCACGCGACTGCGTAGTGCCATGCGTTCGCTGTCGACATGCTGGGCTCGTGCCCGATGCGCGTACAAGCAGGAGCGCGGCACATCGAAAACCGCACAAACCAGCTCGGTCGATTCGTTCCGGCAGATCCGATCGATTACCTCGTACGCTCGATGCCTTCCGACATCAAGAGCGCGGTAGCCTTTTTTAAAATGGCTTTCTCGCGCTCGAGGCGTTCAATGCGCGCCTCGAGTTCCTGGATACGTTGTTGATCCGCCGTCATCGCCTTGCCCTGCGGCGTGACGTCTTGGCGCTCCAGTTGAAGTTGCTGCACCCAACGACGCAACACCGATTCGCCGACGCCGACCGAGCGGCTCGCCTCGGTATAGCTATAGCCCTGGTCTAGCACCAGGCAGGCAGCTTGCTGTTTGAACTCCGGGGAAAACGAGCGACGTTGCTTGGTCATCAGACACCTCTTCATGGCGAGCATTCTCGCCTAACTCAGTGTCCGGATTCATTAGACCACTACAGCCGACAAGCTCACTGCGTCATCCATCTTTCTTTCGACGCGCTGTGTCGACCTGATCGTGCGCGCCCTGGACGAACGCATACGAAATCGTCGTAAAAATCTATGCGCATAAAGTCCATTCGCGTGACGTGCCTTGCAGAGCAGAAAGCGGGCCCTTCGGGGTAATATCGCCGTTCGTCCCGATTCCCGGCGCTTGTCCACATCTGCCGGCGGTCGGTGTCTTCCGCATTCCGTCTCCTGCATCGTTCATGACTGACAGCCCTGCCCAAGGTGGTCGGACGACCGACTTCTTGCCGTATCTCGTCGCCGCAACGTTCTTCATGGAGTACCTCGACACGACCGTGATCGCGACCGCGCTGCCGCAAATGGCGCGCTCGTTCGGCGTCGGGCCGAACGCGCTGAGTCTCGGGATGACCGCCTACATGCTGGCGCTGGCGGTGTTCATCCCGATCAGCGGCTGGATCGCGGATCGCTACGGTTCGCGCACTGTGTTCGCGAGCGCCATCGTCGTATTTACCGGGGCGTCGGTGCTGTGCGGGCTGTCTGAAGGTGTGATGTCGTTCACGGCTGCGCGGCTGCTGCAGGGTGTCGGCGGGGCGATGATGGTGCCGGTCGGACGGATGATCGTCGTGCGTAGCACCGACAAGGCCAAGCTGATGCGCGCGATCGCGACGATCACGTGGCCGGGCATCGTCGCGCCCGTCGTCGGGCCGCCGATCGGCGGTTTCATCACGACCTATGCGTCGTGGCGCTGGATCTTCCTGTTGAACGTCCCGTTCGGCATCGCCGCGCTCGTCTGCACCTGGCTGATCGTCCGGAACACGCGGGCCGACGAGCAACGCCCGCTCGACTGGATCGGCTTCGTGTTGGCAGGTGGAGCATTGACCTGTCTGTTGATCGGCACCGAGGCGGCCGGGCAGCAGGATGTCGACTTCACGCGCGCGGGTGTCCTGGTGGGGGCGAGTGTGCTGTTCGGCATGGCCGCGTGGTTGCATGCGCGGCGTTGCGCGCATCCGCTGCTCGATTTCACGACGCTGAAGGTGCCGACGTTCTCGGTGACGGTGCTCACCGGTTCGGTCACGCGCATGGCGATCAACGCCGTGCCGTACCTGCTGCCGCTGCTGTTCCAGATCGGTTTTGGACTGTCGCCGTTCCAGTCAGGCCTGCTGCTGCTGGCTAGCGCACTCGGCAATCTGGGGATGAAGGCGGGAACGTCGTGGATTCTCGACCGATACGGCTTCCGGCGCGTGGCACTCGTCGACGTGACGATCGTTGGCATCTTCACGATCGCGTGCGGCTGGCTGACCGCGTCGACGCCGCTGGCGATCACGCTGCTCGTCGTATTCGTCTACGGACTCACGCGGTCGATGCAGTTCACGACGCTCGCGACGCTCGCCTATGCGGATATCCCGGCTCATCAGACGAGTGCAGCCAGCACGCTGTGGAGCGCTGCGCAGCAGATGACGATCGGGATGGGGATCGCGTTCGGTGCATTGTCATTGCGTCTTGCGGCACTCGTGCGCGGCGATGCGGCCGGCATGCACTACGTGCTCGACGATTTCCGCTGGGCATTCGTCGCGGCGGGTGTGCTCGCGCTGCTGACGCTGCCGGGCTATGCACGGCTGGCCTCCGATGCAGGCGATCGGCTGCGGGCGAATGTGGCGTAAGGGTAAGGCGGACTGCAGATCGAACTTGTGTGGTGACAGGTGAGTACGGCTGTTTCTCGTCGCTCACCTGAGCGACGGCCCGTCATGGCAGCGATGGTTCGACGGTCGGCGTAACCGGTTTCCGTCGCTGCGCGTGAATCAGCACGCTGAATAGCCCATGCCTGATTGCGACGCTTCCGGAGCGATGGCGCGCGGTGCTTCGTGCATTTACCGGGTGCATGATGAGCGATGCGGTTGCATCGCGCCCGTCTCGGCTGCGGTTACTGTGCGTCGTGGAAGATGATGCCGACCGTATGGCGGTGGCCGCTTCGGATCCGGCTTACGCCGTGACGCAGGTTGACGCGATAGACGCCGCGCGTTCCCTGCACGGGCCTGCCATGTACGGCGAAGATCACTGCGTCGCCTTGCATCAGCGGCACCACTTCCGTACGCGACTGCATGCGCGGCCGCTGTTCCGTCAACACGAACTCCCCTCCGGTGAAATCGCGGCCCGGCGCCGACAGCAGGATCGCGACCTGGAGCGGGAACACGTGTTCGCCATAGAGATCCTGATGGAGGCAGTTGTAGTCGTCGGGGCCGTATTGCAGGATCAGCGGCGTCGGTCGCGTCTGTCCCGCCGCATGGCAGCGATCGAGGAATGTCGTGTGGTCTTTCGGATAGCGGACGTCGATTCCGAGTGCCTGGTTCCAGCGATTCGCGATCGGTGCGAGATGCGGGTAGAGCGTTTCGCGCAACTCGGCGATGAGCGCAGGCAGCGGATACGCGAAATACTTGTATTCGCCGCGTCCGAACCCGTGCCGCGCCATCACGACGCGTGAACGATAGAGCGCATCCCGTGGATAGAGCGACGTGAGGGCATCGCACTCGCTTGCCGGCATCAGGCCCGGTACGTGCGCGCATCCGTAGCGATCGAGTTCGGCATCGACGGTTGGCCAGTCGATCGTGTCGACGCGTTGTGCGATGTCCGTCGATTCGACGGCAGGTTGCAGATCGGCAATGTCCACAGGTTCACCTCGATTCATCCGCAGCGTGGCGCCGTGCGGTTGCGCACGGTCGAATCCACGACGAAAGTTGATGAACCCAGTCTAGCGGCGTCCGTGCGCAGGTGCGCTCCAGATCTTGCGCTTCAATTCGGAAGAGGAAACGGGGAGACGCGGCACCGATATACCGAATGAGGTGACGTGCCGGAGCGAAGAGGCGAAGAGGCGGAGAGGCGAAGAGGCGGGCGGGAGGAGACGCGACGATCCAGTCAGCCGCACCCGCGCCCGCAGCGGGCGACCGGCTTCCACCGGCCACCCGCCGCAACCACACTCAGGCCAGCGACCGGAACAGCCAGTAGAGTCCACCGGCCAGCGCGATCGACGCCGGCAGCGTCAGCACCCACGCGAGGACGAGGCTGCGCACCGTGCTCCATTGCAACCCGGACCCGTTCGCCGCCATCGTGCCCGCGATGCCCGACGACAGCACGTGGGTCGTCGACACGGGCAGCCCGTACATGTCGGCCGCGCCGATCGTCAGCATCGCGACGGCTTCGGCCGATGCGCCCTGCCCGTAGGTGAGATGCGACTTGCCGATCTTCTCGCCGACCGTCACGACGATCCGTTTCCAGCCGACCATCGTGCCGAGGCCGAGTGCAATCGCGACCGCGACCTTCACCCACGTCGGGATGAATTTCGTCGCGCGGTCCATCTGCTTCTTGAACGCTTCGAGCGCGCTCGCGTCCTCGATCGAGAACGCCGGCGCCTTCGCCTTCTCCATCAGGCGGATCGCCTCGGACGCGACATACATGTTGTTGCGCACGTTGTCGACGAGGTTCTGCGGCACGCTCGAAATGCCGCCAGCTTGCGCGACCTGGTCGGCGATCGTGTCGGTGAGCTTGCCCAGCGCCGGAATCGTCACCGGCGTCAGCTTGTGCGTGCGCACGTACGCCTCGACGTCGGCGCGCGGATCCGCGGACTGCACGGTCGGGTCCGCGTACTTGACGAGCGTCGTCGACGCATGGCGCGCGACCGCGACGAACGTACTCGTCTGGTCCGGCGTCACGGCCTTGTTCAGTGCGTAGGCGGTCGGCATCACGCCGATCAGGATCAGCATGATCAGGCCCATGCCCTTCTGCCCGTCGTTCGAGCCGTGCGCGAACGACACGCCCGTGCAGGTCAGGATCAGCAGCAGGCGAATCCAGAACGGCGGCGGCTTGTTGCCCTTCGGCTCCTGGTACAGCGCCGGCACGCGCACGAGCGCCTTCAGCAA
The DNA here is from genome assembly GCA_018908115.1 of Anopheles rivulorum. Taxonomy (NCBI): domain Eukaryota; kingdom Metazoa; phylum Arthropoda; class Insecta; order Diptera; family Culicidae; genus Anopheles; species Anopheles rivulorum. The sequence goes on from STHB01028592.1 coordinate 5,627, forward strand.
CAGCAACACGAGCGCGGACAGCACGAAGCCGATCAGCGGCGAGAACAACAGCGCCTTGCCGACGCCGAGCGCCTGGTTCCAGTCGACGCCGCTCGTACCCGACGGGCCGCTGACGATCTGGTTCATCAGGCCGACGCCGATGATCGAGCCGACGAGCGTGTGCGAGCTCGACGACGGCAGGCCGAAATACCAGGTTGCGAGGTTCCACGTGACGGCCGCGATCAGCAGCGCGAACACCATCGCGAAACCCGAGCCGCTGCCGACCTGCAGGATCAGCTCGACCGGCAGCAACTGCAGGATGCCGAATGCGACTGCGCCGCTCGAGACCATCACGCCGAGGAAGTTCCACATGCCCGACCAGATCACCGCGACGTTCGGCGTCAGCGAGTGCGTATAGATCACGGTTGCGACCGCGTTCGCGGTGTCGTGGAAGCCGTTGACGAATTCGAAGCCGAGCGCGATCAGCAGCGCGGCACCGAGCAGCAGGTAAGGGAACAGCTTCCCTTCGCGGACCGGCGACAGATCGTCGATCAGGTGCGTGGCGATATAGATCGCGCCGAGCGCGAGCACCAGCAGGAAGACGGCATAGCCGACCTGCCTGGTGCGTTCGACGGAGCCCGAAGTGTTCGGTGCGGACGAAGCAGGTTGATTCATGACGGCATCTCGTAAGGGAACCGCGTCCGATCCTATCTGCGGCCAGCAGTCAGTTTGATGACAGTCGGGACCACGAACGGTGTGTCTTGCAGAGGCGTAAGGTGATTGAAGGCATGCATGCGCAACGCGATGTACCGGCACGCAGCGTCGCCCACATCGTGAGCGCAATGCGGGCCTACGTGTTGCCGTTCGCGCTCAACGTCCATCCATCCGGCGATGCAACGAGCGTCGTGCAGGACAGCGGCGCAATGTCGATGCGGGTTGCCGCCTTCGAATCCATTCGCAGCGCCTGCGCGACGGCCGCGCGGACGATCGGCGCATGCGTGATCGCGACGATGTCGCGATCGTGCCGCAGCGCGTTCAACCATGTGCCGACGCGGCGCATGGCCGCTTCGAACGATTCGCCGCCGTGCGGTGATGCGGACGGATCGCCGATCCACGTACCGAGTTCGTCCGGCAAGTCACGTGCAAGGTCGTGCAAGCGCTTGCCGCGCCAGTTCCCGTAATCGATGTCGCGCAGCGCGTCGTCAGTTTCGGCGCGCAGACCGAGTGCGTCGGCGGTCTGCCGCGCACAGCGTGCAGGGCTGCACAGCACCGGCGAGCCGGCGACACCTGCCCATCGGTCGCGCAGCGCGGCGGCGTCGGCGAGCCCGCGAGCATCGAGCGGATCGTCGTCGGGAAACGTGCCGGTGCGCATCGCGCGGGTCGATGCGTGTGCGATCAGGTGCAGTGAGGCAGGCAGGGTCATGTCGGGTTTCGTCGGATCCGGGCCCGGGGGGCAATCGCTCGCGTGCGGTCCCTTCAATACGCGAACGTTCGCGCGTACAATTCGCCCGATACGAAACGCGGAAGCCGGTGAAAATCCGGCGCGGTCGCGCCACTGTAACCGGGGAACCGATGATCCCGGAAGCCAGACCTGCCTTCGTACCCATCCAACATTTGTCGGGGCGCGATTCCCCTGAGGTGCATCCATGAGCGAAGCAGTGCTGAAGCCGGCGGTCGTGCCGGCACCCATCCCCGTCCGTGAACTGTTGCCCTGGGCCGTATTCGTCGGCCTGATCCTGTTGCTCGCGCTTTATTTCGTCGGTGCGGAACAGGGCGCGACGTCGCTCGTGCCGGGCATGTACGTCCACGAATTCGTCCACGACGGCCGCCATCTGCTCGGCTTTCCCTGCCACTGACGCGGAGGTCAAGATGGTCGGAAAGCTGCTCATGCGCGGGATGCTCGCAGGCATCGCCGCAGGCCTCCTCACGTTCGGTTTCGCCAGAATCGTCGGCGAACCGCAAGTCGATCAGGCGATCTCCTTCGAAGAAAAAGCAGACGCCGCCAAAGGCGAAGCACCGGAACCCGAGCTGGTCAGCCGCCACACGCAGGCCGGCCTCGGCCTGCTGACGGGTGTCGTGACCTACGGCGCGGCATTCGGCGGGCTGTTCTCGCTGGTCTTCGCGTTTGCCTACGGGCGAGGCAGCCGCCTCCCGGCGCGGCCGCTGGCCGCGTGGCTCGCGCTGGCGGCGTTCATCGCGCTCGTGATCGTGCCGAACCTCAAGTACCCGGCCAATCCGCCGTCGGTCGGCGATCCCGACACGATCGGCTATCGCACGGGCCTGTTCTTCCTGATGATCGCGATCTCGGTCGCGACGATGGTGTTCTCGGTCAGCGTGCGCCGCCATCTGCTGGCGAAGCTCGGCCAGTGGAACGCGTCGATCGTCGCGGGGCTCGTGTTCGTCGCGATCATCGCGGCCGTGCAGATCGGGCTGCCGTCGGTCAGCGAGTTGCCGGCCGATTTCCCGGCGGCCGTGCTGTGGAAGTTCCGCGTTGCTGCCATCGGCATGCAGGTGATCATGTGGACGACGATCGGCCTGTTGTTCGGCGCGTGGGTCGAGCGCAGCGAACGCATCGGCCTGCGCGCCGCCTGACGCGCAGGGCAACCGGGCGCGCCTAGCGCAGCATGCGCGGCGCGCTCCATGTCGATTCGCGCGCCAGCGCGACGAACGCGGCGAGATAGTCGATCGCGGCGTCCGCTTCGCGGATGCCGAGGAAGATCTGCTTCGCGATGCCCTTCTTGCCGAGCTTGACCGGCACGACCGGCATCCGGTCCGCGTACTCGTCGGCCAGCCATCTCGGCAACGCGGCCACGCCGCGTTCGCTCGCCACCATCTGCAACATGATGTCGGTCGTCTCGATCGACTTGTGCCGCCGCGGCACGATGCCGGCCGGCGTCAGGAACTGGTTGTAGATGTCGAGCCGGTCGGTTTCGACCGGGTACGTAATCAGGATCTCGTCGGTCAGTTGCTCGGGCGTCACGTAGTCGGCGTTCGCGAACCGGTGCGAGTCGGCGACCACCAGCACCTGCTCGTAATCGAACACGGGATCGAAGCGCAGGCCCGGCTTGTTCAGCGGATCGGGCGTGACGAGCACGTCGATGTCATAGCCGAACAGCGCACCGATGCCGCCGAACTGGAAGCGCTGCTTCACGTCCACGTCGACGTCGGGCCAGCGCGACAGGTACGGCGACACGACCTTCAGCAGCCACTGGTAGCACGGGTGGCACTCCATCCCGATGCGCAGCGTGCCGCGCTCGCCCTTCGCGTACTGCTTCATCCGCTCCTCGGCAAGCTCGAACTGCGGCAGCAGCCGGTTCGCCAGTTTCAGCAGATATTGCCCGCCCTGCGTGAGCCGCAGGCCGCGGCCTTCTCGGTCCCAGATCGGCGTGCCGAGCTGCTGCTCGATTTTCCGGACGGTATGGCTGAGCGCCGATTGCGTGAGGTGCAGCGCATTGGCGGCCGCGGTCAGCGAGCCCTGGCGCTCGACCTCACGAATGACGACGAGATGGAATCGTTCCAGCATGGATTTCGCTCGCGCAACGGATACATGAACAACTTTAATTGATGAATGAAATAATGCCATTTTATTTCATGGTTTGAAATCCCTATGATGACTGCCGGATCTTCAATTTTTCTCTGGACGGCAGCTTCATGGTTACGACCCACAACCTCGGTTTTCCGCGCATCGGCGCGAAGCGCGAACTCAAGTTCGGTCTCGAACGCTACTGGAAGGGCGAGTCGTCGCGTGACGCGCTGAAGGCGCTCGGCGCCGAGCTGCGCCAGCGCCACTGGCACGACCAGCGCGATCTCGATCTCGCGCCGATCGGCGACTTCGCGTTCTACGACCAGGTGCTCGACATGAGCTTCACGCTCGGCAACCTGCCGAAGCGGGTGCAGGACTTCCACGGCGATGCGCTCGACAACTATTTCCGCGTCGCGCGCGGCCGCTCGGCGCAGTCGGCGGAAGAACACGCCGCATGCTGCGGCGGTGTCGCGGCCGGTGAAATGACGAAGTGGTTCGACACGAACTATCACTACATCGTGCCGGAGTTCCACGCGGACACGAACTTCTCGCTCGACCCGTCGCGCCTGCTGCAGCAACTGGCCGAGGCAAAAGCGCAGGGCGTGAACGCGAAGCCGGTGATCCTCGGTCCCGTCACGTACCTGTGGCTCGGCAAGGCAAAGGACGATTCCGATCGCCTCGCGCTGCTGCCGAAGCTGCTGCCCGTGTACGGCGCGCTGCTCGACACGCTGACCGCCCAAGGCGTCGAATGGGTGCAGATCGACGAGCCGATCCTCGTCACCGAGCTCGATGCCGAATGGCGCCAGGCGTTCCGCACCGCGTATGCCGCGCTGGAAACGCGCCGCATCAAGGTGTTGCTCGCCACGTACTTCGGCCAGCTTCAGGACAACCTGACGCTTGCTGCCTCGTTGCCGGTCGATGGCCTGCATGTCGATGCGATCAACGCACGCGACGAAATCGACGCGCTGGTACGTGAACTGCCGGCCGAGCGCGTGATGTCGGTGGGCGCGATCAACGGCCGCAACATCTGGAAGACGGACCTGAACGCGACGCTCGACTGGCTCGAACCGCTCGCGAAGCAGCTCGGCGATCGCCTGTGGCTCGCGCCGTCGTGCTCGCTGCTGCACGTGCCGGTCGATCTCGCGAGCGAGGAAAAGCTCGACGCGGAAATCCGTTCGTGGCTCGCGTTTGCGCTGCAGAAACTCGACGAGCTGAAGGTGCTCGCGACCGCGCTGAACGAAGGCCGCGACCAGGTGGCCGCGGCGCTCGCCGAGAATGCCGCCGCGATCGATTCGCGCCGCCGCTCGCCGCGTGTGAACAACCCGGCGGTGAAGGCCGCGATCGCGCGTATCGACGCGCAGCTCGGCAATCGCGTGAGCCCCTATACGCAGCGTGCATCGAAGCAGTCCGCTCGACTGAACCTGCCAGCTTTCCCGACGACGACGATCGGCTCGTTCCCGCAGACCGCCGAAATCCGCCAGGCGCGCAGCCAGTTCAAGGCCGGCGCGCTGGACGAGGCCGGCTACCGCACGGCGATGCAGACGGAGATCGAACGCAGCGTCCGCGAGCAGGAAGCGCTCGAACTCGACGTGCTCGTGCACGGCGAAGCCGAGCGCAACGACATGGTCGAATACTTCGGCGAGCAGCTCGACGGCTACGCATTCAGCCAGTTCGGCTGGGTGCAGTCGTACGGTTCGCGCTGCGTGAAGCCGCCGATCCTGTTCGGCGACATCAGCCGCCCGAAGGCGATGACGGTCGAGTGGATCACGTACGCGCAG